>JAQFVV010006318.1:1058218-1338218 GCA_028023455.1 Epiperipatus broadwayi | reverse complement strand
ATAAATAGCTTTAAAATAAATTGTATATAAATGATTTCAATTCATGCCTTCTGGCCAGAGTGCACAAAGTCTAATATTAATTCTAGTTTTGCAAATTATTTTTTGTTTTTTATCCAGAAACATTAACTCAGCTTTAAGTCACATTTTAAATAGCTTTGACTTAGATATATAAATTTAGATATGAGATTTTCTGAAAAGTTTACGTGAAAGTTTAAAAGGATGCTGAATCAATTGTTCCCATGCTGTAGTAAGAAATAATGAATTACCTCAATATTGCCGATCTTGATAATATAAAAATATTGCATAAAATCTAGACTTACCTTCAAACAGCAAAGTAAACAAAATCCTTTGATATTTTACTTCAAGTTTAAAAAAAAAAAACATATTTCCAATGTTTTAATATCACTGCAATATATATATATACTTAGAAACTAAATTTTTCAACAATATTTTTCTCAATGACTCAGAAATATATTTACATTGGACTAATTGTGTAATACTTCATTTAATACCAACCATTATTAAGTGAATTAAAATTTATGATTGAAATATTGAAATTTTAGACCTGATATTTTTTTTTACAAAAACATAAATTTTGAAATGATAATATTGCATATTTTTCCAATAGATGAAAATATGTTGTACATTATGTTCACAGAGTTCTCATTGATATTAAAGGTAAACTGAACTTGTTTAATTTAATGAATAAATACAACAGAATGAAATACGATTTTCTTAACTATAAAATAGATCTTTTTGTAATTGTATTTAAGGTTTTACGAAGAAGTTAGTGTTGACCAAGATTTAACTACAACCTAATATTTATTGTACAAATCCAGATAAATATGAGTTTCTGGTGTAAAAAATTGTGCAAAAATATAAAAAGCCAGAATTTTGAATACATTAAATCAAGGCCTCATAGATATCTGATTATTGAACAATTATGATAAATGGTCATTAAAAATTTCAATATATATTTTGGCAGATTAACTTAATTGTGAAACATGTAATGTAGAATAATTTGAGAAAGAGACAGAAGTAGAGAAACCATTTTTTTATCTATATGATGTCGAACTGAATATTAATCAGAATATCACAGATATCTTGAAAATGAAAAGGTATTTTTTTTACATCTAGCTAATGTTTTGATTTGACTGAGAATATTATTAATGATAGTAATGTCTCCACAGGCATATAACATAAATGGAGAATGTCAAGATAAAAAATGTGAAATATTTTCAGGCACAAACTTTAATCTCTTAAAGCATAGATGGTATATTTCTGTGACTGAAATGAAGTATGTTAATATATCCACATAATTTTGAAAATATTTGCGAATGCTGTAAGATCAGTTCTTTATAGACATGGTAGGTAATTTTTGTTATCTAATTAAAAATATATTTGGAATCTTAATATACATCAAGTCATTAAAAATTTTCAATTGTATCTAAAAATGTCTTAGCAATGTAATGCATTGTATAGAGAAAGTATTTGTAAAATAATATTTCTTGTGAATATTGTTAAATACGTATCATCAAAATAATAATAGTGAATTTACTTCAAGATGCTATAAGATCAAAGAATTTTGTGTATTAAAAAAAATGTTATTTCAATAAAAAAATCACTTAGGGCTTTTTCCATATCTTGTGAAAATATTGATATGAAAACTGCAATAATACTTAAGACAACATTCGATATATTTCGAATGTGCTTAGCAATTTCAAATTGTATTTATTTTTTTGTAATAAATACAATTTGCTGTAATTAGTTTTTAAGGGTTTGAAAATAGTATGACACACTTTCTGAAAGCTGACATAATTTCGTTTCTAATTGGGTAGCAATAAATATCATTTGTAAACAAAATAGGAAAGATAATTCAGGATAAGATTAAGATTTTGATACTGAGAAATTGTATTGAACATATGTAATGCTAATTAAATTTCTATATGAAAAGAGTATATAATTCAAAAGAAAAGAAACTTTTCTTATGTCTCTATAATTTCTAAATATTTGCGCTTAGGAGCTATTTTAAAAAAAGCTATTAAAAATGCATATTTACTAATGCTTAGGGCTTTAGGACGATGTGTGGTCTCATATTAATAGACAGCATATATACTATTGTGAATAAATATTTGTACAAATTGAATGAAACAAAATTTGTGATAGAGTTGATGAATCAATTCCATAGCAATTTTAATAAAGAGGTTAGTTAAATATTAATAAATTGGATGACATGATATTCATATTCCTGAAAGAATATGATTTGAAATATGTAAAAAGATGAAATATTAGAAGGAAAAAGAAATTGAATACATGACAAGATGCAAGATAAATATTTCTTGATTTGTTTGTTTTTATGTAACTTTAGTTATAAAGAGAGATAAGGTATGCTCTATTAATATTCTAGTGCATAGATTGATATTTGATTTGAAAATGGAAGTAGAAGCAAAGATATGATCAGTAAAATAATTTTAGTTGTAGCTAGAAAATATAAATAAATTATAAAAATATTGTTCATGATAAGATATCCAAAGTTTATGATTCTTTTTTTTTTAATTTCAAAACTGAGTCCATTTGATAAGAAATATACAATAAAACAATATTAGGATGTATAAGAATATTAGAAAAAGATAATTAAATAAGTAAGCATAAAAATAATGTGAATTTCTTTGTAATAGATTTATTCTGTAGAAATTAGATCAGATTTGAGAAATTATATGTTGTTTTTTAATTTTTAATATAAAACAAAGAGTTTTCTGTTGCATCAGACAAAATAGCTATAAAAAACGAGATAATGTAACATGTTTCATACTTTAATTTGTCAAAGAAATAATTAATGTTTAAAGCCAATCTATAATATATAATATTAGCCATTTAGATTTAATGTATTTTTTTTTTAGTTTTATGACTCTTGGAATTTTAGGATGGTATTAAAAAGAAATATCAAGAAAAACTCCTACATCTGAACATAATATATAAATACTGCAATATTTATTAATAGAATAAAGGTGAATTTGATGCAAACCACTTCTGGATATATGTTTCTATAATAAACATTCTGATAAACAAAAGAAATTCACAAACACAACAATGCCATTTCTATTTAAAATCAATCACAATATTTATTATGTTCCCACTATTAGTTGAAATTTTGAAACACTTTTTGGAAGTAGCATGATCTGTTGCCATACGCTTATCTTCACTCTATTGTGACTATTTTACTATTCATTTGCTGATTTTGCATTCATTTGATAGTAGAAACTGGAACTTAAAATACATATTGATTTATTAAATATACACATATTATTATTATTATTATTATTATTATTATTATTATTATTATTATTATTATTATTATTATTATTATTATTATTATTATTATTATTATTATTATTATTATTATTATTATTATTATTATTACTCTGCAGAGAATACAATACAAAAAATGTTCAATTGTAGATTTTTTGTTCTAAGGCTTTGAGAGTGCTTACAAGATATCCTGAGAATATCATTTCTTTTTCTCTTTTGTAAAGAAAAATATTTTTTTCCTTACTTTGTAAATTTATGCATTTTTTTGCAAAATATTTGTAATATATTTATTTTAAAAAATATTTATGATTAAACTCAGATTTTATTCAGACAAGACAAATCAAACAAATAGAAAATTGACCACCTCTGTTACAATTATAGCAATTATTTTTTGTGGTGTTTCAATAATTATAAATGGAATATTGAATTTAAAACACTATTCCATTTTTTATGATGTGTTAATAATAATTTATTCAGATTTCAAAAATGGAATTAAATAAATTTATTTTCAGTTTTCTTGTCCATTGTAAAAAAAGTAATTGTTATTGTTCTAACAATATATTTCAATTTATTATATTTTTTATATATTTACAATCTTGTAATTAGGAAGGATTTTTATTTATAAAAATATAAATCTGTAATAAATAATATATAATAAATTAAAATATAATATAAAATAAAGCTTTAGATATTACAAAAAATGTAAACAATATAACTTAATTCTTTGTTATTTGCTAGAGTCTCTTAAAAAGAAGAATATGAGCACTAGTAATGAAGTGATTATATATATATAATCAAATATCAGTATATTATCTAAACTGAACTTATTTACTTAAAAGAGACTTTGAACTCAAACTTTTAAACTCCATAAAGTTTTGAACTCAAGCTATTAAGCTTCATAAAGCTATGTACTCCATCTTATACAACCAATACACATTACCACATACATGCAGAAAAAATAAATATCTCCAATATACATCATTCATACTGAACCAGCACTCATCAACAGGTCCAGCTCACCATCTCCAACACGTATATACAATCAGTGCAAATTATATTAAGATAGCAAATTTTCAAACTTTAAAGGACAACCTTCAAAATCTTCTCCACCTTCTAATTCTTCAGCCATCCATATCATTGAAAATCTGATGATAGAATGCTCAAAGCTCTTGTTGATGCCTATTGTCATACCCATGTTAACTTTAAGTCAACTTGACCCCTCACATATAAGACTTTATATGCCCATTTAAATACACAGAAGATGGATTATTAAGTTTTAGATTAATAATTTTTGAGCCAATATTAAACTTGGAACATAATCATAAAAACAATTACCAATATTTCTGCAGCACACACATACATTACTGCTTAACAACTACAATTATTAATAAACTTTTCAAAAATGTTAGAATCTTTATATCAATGCTGATCACCATTAACGATTATAAATCAACTAGTAATCATTATAAAATGAATGGAATTTAAAAGTGATCTTCACTATTTCAGCATCTTCCAAATAATTTAAATAGAATTATACAGGTATTCATATGGAGTATATAGAATATACTATTAATCTGGTTCATAAGATCTTTATGACTGCGAACTAAATCAGACATTTGCATTAGTACTTTGCTGAAATAACTTTAAATAATTATTAATAAATTTATTAATTAGTAAAAAGTAAAAATAATAAGAAATAAAAAGTCAAATAAGTTCTTTACAATTTAATTAGATAATTCTGATGTTGACTATTTATAAATATCAGAATATATTTCCATAGATTAAAGAATAAAATTAGCGTGCAACATTATTTAAACTGTAGTTTACAAATATATAAATTGTAAAAGGCATAAAATAAATACATATATGTATGCATACTAATAAGACAAAATATTACCATCATTAATAAGCCGTTAAATATTCCCTTTAATATATAAATATTGAATAATTTTAGATATATACGTGTGCGTATGATATACATGCATATGGTGTACTTAATTTTCTTGAATTTATAAACCAAACTTATTTTCATACAAATACATTAACTCAATTAAAAACTTGAATTTTTACCTATCATTAAAATATACATTTGTTATTATTTTCTGGAAGTTTTTAATTTGACGGAAACTTTCGATGGTAAATCACTTTCCATTTGGTTTTTAAATCCTTTTTTATTAGCTGTACAATTTACAATTCATTCAAAAGCTGTTTAATTTTAAACAAGTGAGTATAATATATATTAAATATTATTTTTTTGCAGTATATCATTATTAAATAATTTCTTTCATCTGCACTTTATATGAATGTAAATTAGTTCTCATGCATTGACAATTCATATTATTGGAAATATATTTCTTTCGTCTGTCTTTCCAAGCACATATAAAAAAACATAAATATAGGGTATAGCACTAGAGTCTCAAATTTGGCTGTTCCTCATAAAGGTTGTCAGTATAAAATGTCCTGGTTATATAAATTCTGGCATTCCTTAACTCAGATCCACTTTTATAATTTCCTGTACTTCAACTAGTCAAGTGCTATTTATTTCCTATTTACTGGGTTACGAAATTAAAGAGAAGTCATTTCACTTTATTTGTTCAGCACTTCTAACTCAATTTAAAGAGGAAATTGACAGCAGTTCTTCAATAAATTTTAAATTAGATTTTTTTATAATAATATCAATTAAACTGATTCTACTATTTATAATAGATAATATGAAATTTATATATAAAAAAATAATTAACAATAATTCTTTCCTTTTTTCAGTAATAAAATCAAAAAATTATCATTGATCTCTTTTTAATTAACTTTTATCAAAAGTAAAAATCAGTTTAACTAAAACAATTATTTTTTAATCGCTTAACTAAAACAGATCCCAATTCTATATTTAATGTGTATTACTAAAAAAAATCATTCTTGTTGAGGGGCCATATTAAATTTTTTAAAAACTGTCCTGAGAGACAATTTTCACAATAACATCGGTTGTAATAATATTAGAGCAAAAAACTTTATATTGATAGAAACTAGAAAACTAAGAAAAACAATAAGACAAATAGTGATTACCATTTAAAAAATAAGGGAAAAAAGAAATTTCAACATCCGACATAATTATTATTTTATTGTTTGTTAATAATTTCTGATTTATCATTAACTAAGTTTAAATTACATCTTCAGTGATAATTTCTTTGTATTGCTCACAAAATTATCTTTCAAACCATGTATAATACTTCTTAGCTGAGAAAATCCATAGCTTCAGAATCTTTCAAAAGTATTAGCATAAGAATTCATTTTTATATTGTACCCTTGACAAATATCAAAGGCATCTATAAAAAAAAGATTCATCCTAATAAAAGATACAAAACAAATCATTTTCAGAAGATGGATATGCATTTGTCAACATAACAATTGGCTTTTGTCTATCTACAACTAAAAATTGTAGGCTACTGTTTGTATCACTGATAAAATGAGTTTCATCTCTTCATTTTATATTTTTGTGTACATCAGTGATGTTTATATTCTTTATACACACCAGTGATGCTATCTTGTTATATTTATTGTCCCACAGAGATATATAAATTATTTGCATATAGTTCATATGTTAGCCATAAATTTGAAAATAATATGATGAAAGATGTGGCAAAACTACTTATTCTATAGCATGAGAATCAAGACATAGGCAAGAATATGAATCTTTGCTTGCATACAATTCCATGTTGTATGTGCATAGCCATGTGGCTACCACTACACACACATCATTTGAAATCTCTCTTTATTGGTTTTAAGTGTTTATATTTTCACTATGCACTATGTCAAGTAAATTTTGTGATTGTTTTATCAACTGCAACCGGCAACCTTTTTGTACATAAAGTTATTAGTTTTTAAAATTTACATTGTACTGCTTTATATATGTAAATCATTACTTGTTATATAACCTTTTTATAAGTTTATCAGTTTTTAAAATTTACATTGCAAGATTCTATGTATGTAAATCATTACTTGTTATACAACACTTAATAGTAAAGACAAACACACCATATAAACATAATAATAAATTATTAAATCTTTTCAGAATCATTATGTCTATAAAATTAGGTTGCCTCAAACTTGGATCAGAGAAACAAAATTACTATACGTATAAATACAAAGTTATATACTGTATATAAAAAACATAAATGATTTAATATTATACAATTTATATACTACACACACATACACACACCAATACAAATGCAAATTAATAAATTATACTATTTATCAAATAATTAAAAAAATAAAAATATTAAAAAAAATTAAATACTTAGGATCAATGTTCTGCAATTATGTGAATGATCAGCATATTTTTAATCCACTTTAGTAACATAATGAGTCCAATAAAAATTTTCTGCCTTTATCACTTCGGGTAAACTAGAAAACTGACCAAAATAGAAAAAAATTAAATGTACCTTTTAATAAAAAAATTAATAAAAAATTCAAATTTCTTTTGATTTCAACCCAAGAGATATCATTTTAAAAAGATTTTCAAGATGCATCAATTCTGGATTTCTGTTGATTTCTGTCTACGTCATGCTTAAAGTTTTTATGCAATTTAAAAAAGAAAACAAATTTCAATCAATCAGCTGTGAGAATGACAAGCTACTAAGATTCAAGCCTTAACAAAAATGTCGTCGACATCTGACGTCACTCTAACTCTGCTAGTTTTTATGCTAAAATATTCGTTTGACAGGTATTGATTAGGTTTTTAAAAGTTCTGTAAGATGGTGCCCTCTTCCGAATTATTTTACAAGTAAAAAATCAAAAAAACCGCATTTTAAACTAAACAAAGAAAGAACCTTGTCAGTAATTGGTTGTCAGCCAGCTCTCAGCTGAAAAAGACATTCTGATTGTCTGGAAAGAACAAAGAAACTGCCTGATCAAAGAAAATAAAGAAAAACGCTGAGATTTTCATTTCGAATGCAATTTAAGTATTAAAAAAATATAATTTGAGAAATTAAACTAGTTTTTTTAAAAATATACCAAAAAACAAAATTATTTTCGAAAAATATTGAAGATTTTAGTAAAAATATTTAAGATTTAGCAAAAAGAAATCTTTACTTTTCGATAACGTAAAATTGAAAAAAAGCGTTTGGGTCAGCACTTTTTTGTTTAGACATTCACTTTATATTTGCCGAAATTGAATATATTTTATAATAAATAAATAGCAATTTATTTTTGAAAGAACTTTTGTTCTCTTTCATAACCTGAAAAATTAGTAATATACTTTTTATAAATGTATCTGAGTTGAATTTAATATTATAGGCGAATATGTTTTAACAATAGGCTTTGTCTTCAGTTTGTGAGTTGGCCAATTAAAAGATTTGATTTTTACCTCATACAACCAATAATATAATTAGCGGTTTAAGGGTTAAATAAAAATTTTATATTTAAAAAATCCAAAATAAAATATCTGCATTGAAGAGAATCCTGTCTTTTATATTTAATTTTAAATGATTTGTAATATTTCCAAATACCATATATATTACTCACTCAATATTCAAGTTATTCCAGATTTTATTTTGAATAATTATGTATTTAAATTTTATTTGTGTTCATTTCTAGTTCTTTTAAGATTTAAATATATATACATGCACACTTTACATTGTGTGCCATGAAAAATCCTTATATATATAATGTTATGCAATCCAAGACTTCTCAGTCAATCAAACTCAAAATAAAAGATTTAGTAATAATTCCCAAATAAAATAGAAATTATGGTAATAAAATAAAACAAATTCAGTGTACTAAATTATTTTCTTGATTAATATTATATACTTAACTGAATATGTAAATTATAATTGTGTTTAGATAGTTATATAATTATAATAAAATATGTTTTCATAAACAAGGAAATTTGCAAACTTTGTAAAACTTCATTTTTGTAAACCTAATAAGCTAAGTTATAAAAACCAACTATATATTTTGTAACATTGTTTTTTAATAATTCAAATAAACTGGTCAAGTTTAATTAAGGTTGAATTCACTCTAAAATGCAATTAAATGCAATTAAATAATTAAAAAACAGATTAGTGGGAAATCTAAAAAACAAAAGAGTTAAAATATAAAAACAAAAATAAGTGAAGATTTTATGGGAAAGGTTGTTCTTATTTGAGAAAAAGCTCTTTAAAAAAAAAGAGAAAAGAGATATAATGTTTGTGGAAAGCCAAGGTTCATGTTTCAATATTGTATAAATTTTAAAAATCCAAGTCGAGCTCTTGAAGCATTCTACATTGACTCACAAAACCACTGTTATAGTTCTATTTACTAGTGACACAAAACAACTGTACCAACCAATGTTCATGATGTAATCTTTTTCAACTTTGAAGAAATATCTAACAGAATCCCAGAGTCAAAGTACACAATGAAATATAGCTTTTTTGTATACAGAGTAATTATTTTTGAAATTACCTGCATTTACCATGAAAAATCACGTTAAGATTAATTAGCAGAAAATTTATAATAATTCAGATCCGAACTAAGCTTACTAAAGTGTCTTGAGCCAAACTGAGGTCAGAATTTACAAATATATGTATATATAAAAGGCCTGCTTAAAATATAAGTATAATGTATATTTTAATAATTAAACATCTAAAATGCAAAGCTTTTTTATGTTATTTTTATGTGTTATGATTATATGACTATATTACAGTTATTGTTATATATCATTTTGTTGTTAGATAGATATTTTATTACATCTATAATTTATTTTAATAATTATATTTTTTCGAATGTATATATTGCTTATAGTATTTAGTTTTTTTTCTAGTTATCTTAACGAATGTTATTCGTGTTCCGTAATATATATATGTTGATACGAAGATTTTCACCTGTTGCATATATAAAAGACATATTTTGCGGGTTCATCCGTATTAAAAAATTTAAATATTGATATACCGAGACGTTTCGACTTGATCACACAAGTCATTCACTGGGTGATAAAAGGTAGAAAGACGGTTGTAGAGGCGCTACAATCACTGATTTGAAAAAAACATTAAAGTTCCACCAATAGCAAAAATGTTAAATTAAGAATGTTTTTTAAAAAAATATTTCCAAATAAAAGTAAGTTTGTATGTATCATCTCACTTATAGCTACAATCTGTCCTTTTACGTATCTCAATGGCTTCTCTAATTTTGCATTGGTAGAGATTATCACATCTGGATATGATCCTGGTACTAGAAAAATCAATTTTATGACCAGAATCTATAGTATGGAGTGAGAGTGCTGATGATAATGAGTGTTGTTTAACTGCATTAGCATGCTCATCTCTCCTAACACTGATATGACAATTACTTATACCTATGTAAGAAGCTTTACAATTTTCACATGAGATTTGATAAACACCATGAGATTCGAAAGGGATTAAATCCTTAGGCTTGGTTATTATATTGCTGATCTTTTGATGAGTAGAAAATGTTGTATCTATATTATAGCATTTTAATATACATCCAATACTGTCTGTAGTACCTTTTACATATGGAACACAAATCCTAATAGCTGACTCATCATCTTTTTGTTTTCTATTTTGTCCATTTTGGGCTTGAAATAAGGCTTTTTTTGTAAATTTATAATTATAATTATTTGCTAATAAAACACTATTAATATGATTTATTTCTTTTTCAGATGTGACTTATCTGAAAGATTAATTGCTCTATTTAAAAAGGTTTTGGCTACAGAAACTATATGCGTTGGGTGATGATGAGGGTGGAAATGTAAATATCTGTCCGTGCGTGTATTCTTTCTGTAAATCGAAAAAGATAAACTATTTGGTGTTCTTATGACTAGAACATCAAGAAAAATAAATTTTCCATCAGATTCTGTCTCCATTGTAAATTTAATATGAGGATGCATATTATTTAAATGTAAGAAAAAAATCATCTATTTTATTTTTTACACGTTGCCATATGACAAAAGTGTTATCTATGTATCTGAGTCAAATGAAAGGTTTCAAAGATGATGATTCTAAAGCACGAGTTTCTATATTTTCCATGAATAAATCAGCTATTACTCCTGAGATAGATGAACCCATAAGAATACCAAAAATTTGTCTGTAATGCTGTCCATTGTATACAAAATATGTGTTCAAGAGACAATCTTTAATCAAAACAATAATATGTCTACTAAATTGCAATGTTGTGAAATTCTATTTAAAGCTTCATCAATTGGAATGTTTGTAAACAAAGACACGACATCAAAACCGACCAGAATGTCATTAGCATTAATTTTTAAATTTTTTAAAACAGAAATAAAATGAAAAGAGTTTTTAATATATGATTTAATAGATGGGATTGTAGATTTAATGAAATCCGATAAATATCTAGCTAAAATATGAGTTTGAGATCCTATTGCGCTTACTATTGGATTAAAGGGGATATCTGGTTTGTGAATTTTTGGAAGTCCATAAAATTTTGGACAGACACATGATTTTTCACAAGGGATTATTTTATTTTTTATTACTGTTTTAATAGGAAATTTATTAATAATGGCTTTTGTTGTTTTTTCCAAATACGTAGTATGATCTCTTTTCTACCTTTTATCACTCAGTGGATGACTTGTGTGATCAAGTCGAAACATCAGTATATCAATCTATATTTAAATTTTTTAACATGGATGAACCCTCAAAATGTCTTATATATATATATTAGTAAAATCTTTTATATTTGCAAACAATCTTCGATATTTTTTCATGATGTTTATCAATTTATTATTTTTAATCAGCAAATAACAATGCCTGCAGGTAAATTTTCAAATCAGTCATAATTATTTGGAATAAATAATAGTGTTATTTAACTTATTTACTTGTACGTGTGTCATTATTTCAATTGTTCCACCTCCCATGCATACATATTATTTCTCCACTGATCTTGGATGCTCATATTCTGAACTGAGAAAAGCGGGATTAGAACCATAAAAATTGCAAAGATAATGCCATGGACTAAATTATTCATATGTAGTCTTTTTTAGAAGAAAATAGTGTCTTGGATGCAGATTAAAAAAGTTTAAACTCGGTACATTAAATAAAGTTAAAGGAGATCATCTGAAATTATATTCCGTGTATATTAATCAGGAAATATAACCAAGGTATCTGATATCAGTATTTATATAAGATTCTAAAGGTTTGATCATCATCACCAATAATCCATTTTTAATTAAATCGCAATTTTTATTCAAATATCAATTAATTTTTGGATAAACTGATGAAATACATATTGTTTTAGAATAATTCATATATACACTGAAATTATCACTGGGTTTGTATTGGCATATGAATCACTACCATCCTCATCATCAGTGAAAGATGTTCCCAGTACAATATATAAATATATGTATTTACTGAGAATGTGTATCTGTGAGTTTGTATTAATCAAATTGTAACTATGTAAGAAAACTTTGATTTATTAGTTTTAAGCTATAGTTACTCGTATTTACAATTGTATAAATTTTAATATTTAAGGTTTTTGGTTTTTTTTAACTTCTAAAGATTTACTAAAGTTTAATATGAATATATGGATCCTTTTGGATATAATTATTTTTAAATTATGGCAGAATATCCATGAATTATAAATTAAAAGTGCATTTTTATAAGAATTGAATTAATGCAAGAAATATATCATCAACGTCTTCAATCATTATCAGTCCACTGCAGAAAGAAGATCTCTCCAAGTTCAATCCATCTTCATCGATTTCTAGTTTTTCTTCTCAATATCACACCTGCACACTTTCTTATTTCATCAAAACATCTCATATGGGCTCTCTCTGTTTCTCTGGGTCTTTTGCAATCGCTTGGAATTCAGTTTAATATTTCAATTGTCAATCTATTATCACCCAACCCACACTTCAGACTTTTAATCCTTTCACTGATGTCACTAACACCTGTTTGTTCTCTTACTAATGCATTGTGTTTTCACTTTATTTTAGTTATTCCTAACATGTAACTTTCCATACTTTTTGAGTCATCTAAGGTCTCTGTGTTGCTCTACTATTTGACATCCAGTTCTCAGATTTATAACTAAGAACTGGTAAAACCCATTTATTAAAAACCTTCCTTTTTAAACACATAAGGATATTTCCTTTTAATATTAAGTTATTTCTAACAAAAGCACTCCAAACAAGTTTAATTGCACGGTTAATTTTATCCATTATATTTCCATCTGTAGTAATAATCTGACCTTGATATTGGTAGTTGTTAACTTCTTTTAACTCATTATTATCAATCTTTATTTTCAGCTCTAGTCTTTTTAGCCTTCACTTTTAGTCATAACTTTCTTACTTTTATCTGATAACTTTTGCAACATTTCCTGAACCTCTGAAGCATTATTTGTAAAAACAACTATATCACCTGCAAAATCTAAATAATTTAAATAATTCCCATTTACTTTTATTTCTTTAGCTTCCTGTTTTAATGCACAAAATACGTCTAGTTGCACTTCTGTAAAAGGTTTTGGAAAGATGGAGTCACTTTGTCTTACACCCTTCTCAATATTAAACTTCCTAGTATTATTGTGTAATATAATTGTTGCTGTTGCATTTTTATAAATATTCTTCAG
The DNA here is from genome assembly GCA_028023455.1 of Epiperipatus broadwayi. Taxonomy (NCBI): domain Eukaryota; kingdom Metazoa; phylum Onychophora; class Udeonychophora; order Euonychophora; family Peripatidae; genus Epiperipatus; species Epiperipatus broadwayi. The sequence goes on along the minus strand of JAQFVV010006318.1, from coordinate 1,324,334 downwards.
AATATGACAATATCCTGGGTTTATATATTGATAATCCAATGCTTTAATCATTGAAGAAATTCTTATAGAATCAAATGCCTTTTCATAATCTACAAATTCAAATCATAATGGCAATTCATATTTATTGATCCTTCTATAACGTCTCTCAATACTTAGATGTAATCTACTGTACTTAAACAACTTTTAAACCCAGCTTGTTCTTTGCTTAGTTGAAATCCAAAGTTCTGTCTAGAAGAGTTGTAACTATCTTGGTAAAAATTTTATATAGAACTGATAAGAGACGGATATGTCTACAATTTCCTATTTTTTATTAACTTTTTTAAATATTAATATTAATGTTGCATTCTTACAATCAACTGATACATCTCTATCATTTAGACATTTGGTATATAACTTTGCCAAAATATTTTCTATTTCTTCATCTGCTTATTTTAAGATATTGATTATAAATTCATAATTACCTGTGGCTTTTCTCTTCTTCAGAAATTTAATTGCATACCTCACTTACTTGATAGAACTCTTTTACCCATTTTATAATGCTATCTCTCTTTTTAATAATAGTTCAATTTTTTTATTGCACATAAAAATTTCCTATGATACCAAAATTTTGTTTCCACAGTTGAAACTTTCATTGTCTTCTATAGCTTTCCTTGCTAGTGCACAATTATAATTTCTTATATCATTATCAACTCTTTTTCTTTCCATATGTCAAAGCATCGCGCGCCGGGAAGCAAACCGCGACAATTGTCTGCAAGCAACTGCTTGCTTGCAAGGCCGCTGCGCTGACTTAGATTATCAACTCTTTTTCACAACATTTTACAAAATTTTAGATATTCAATCCTTCATAATGCATTATTTTTATATTTTTTCATATTCCTTCTTTTCTTCATAAATTGTCTATTTTCAGTAGAAATTTTATTGATCAATTGCTTCTTTTTTCTATCAGTTGCAGTTTCTAAAACTATATGAGTTATTTTCCTATTAATTTCAATCAAATCTGAATCATGTTCAAAATCTACTAATACTTGGAACCGATTTGTAAGTTTTAATTTAAATTCATTAGAATATTTCTGAAGATTAAGAATATCAACTGTAAATATTGTTTTTCTTAGTCACTTTTGTCTCTCTAATTTTGCATTAGCATGTATCTTATATGTCACTAATCGTTGATCACTTCCTGTGTTGAATTTATTAAGAACATTGCAATCGTGAAATATGTATTTTCTGTTATTCGAAATATAATCCAATTCTGATATACCTTCATTTGGATGCTTCCATGTTCATTTACTTTTAACATTTTTCTTAAAAAAGAATTCATAATATAAAGGTTTTTTTTTACTTCAAACTCCACAAATCTATGTCCTCTCTCATTTCTATTACCATAACTAAATTTAAGTACAGCGTTTTTATTTTTCATTTGTTTACCAATTATAGCATTAAAGTCCCCCATAAAAATTTTAAAATACCGTTACCTCTGATCAAAAGCCTTTTGTATATCCGTATAACATATATATATACTTAAATTTTTGCATTATTAACTAGTTAATATGCATGTAAATTATTTAATAAATGAGAACTCCGTTATACGAATAAGGTTAAAAACCTCAGCCAAAATATTTTAATTAAAGTGAAGCAACTAAAATGTTTTTTGCATTAATTCAATTCCTTACATTAATTTGAAATTTGATTGAGCTACATTTTAAAATTAATTTTATGTTCTTTGGTAACAAAAAAACTCATGTTTCTTTTATATTTATTTGTAATTCTTTTTGTATAATATTTAATATATATATATATAGTTAATTTTATAAAATTGTCCAAAAATTTTATCTACTGATTTTACCTACATTTGTTAAGGCAATAAACATTTATATGGAAACTGAAATTAATTAAGCTAGTAATTCTTTTTATATATTACTTGTAGTAGTAAATAAATTATCTTTCATGCAATCTTAAAAAATAATAAAACAAGATTGTTTCCTGAAACAGTAAATTACTGAAGTTTAAGTCATCTAAATAGACTTTACAATCTATAAAAATGTAAAAACGAAGACCGTATAATTTTGTTATTATAGAAAGTTGACATTAAAAAAGTAGATATCTTAACGTTTATTGGATTGAATATTACATTCGTAATATGTATGTTGACTTTATGAATGTTATATATGCATATGTAAATAATTTAATTTAACACCACAATCTATAACAATTTTAGAAAATGCCAATTTAATTATTTCTATCTACTGAAATTTTTATAGTCTTTCAATCAATAATATTAAAAAAAAATATTAAGAATATTTGTCTCTATCTTAACCAATATCATCAGATTTTTTATCAAACATGCACACATGCTTACCCATATATATATATATATATTCACTGAAAACAGTCAGTACTTAAAACGGACCAATATCAATAACAATCGACAATTTCAATCTGTTGTCAAGGCAACTTCCTTTTAACAATAAGGGTGGAAATTCACCTTTACTTATTGTCTGATAAGTTTAAATGGACACGAAAGAGTCCAAGTTTACCACAGACAGGAAAATTATTGATATAAAGAAGTTTATATAAATATCATAAAACAGATAAATATAACTTATTCTGAAAGCAGATTAACAAATAGTCAATTATAACTTTCAAATTGCAATTATAAACTTCAAACTGCACTCCAACAATAATTATTTAAATAATAAAGCTAAAATTGTGCTAGACAAATCAAGTCAATAAATGTAAATTCCTTGAAAAAAGTTTAATATTTAAATCAGATCATATTTATATATATATATATATTAGACATTCAAGATTTAGCCTTTTCCCACAGATTTATTTTGATGTTGTTTAGAGATATTTTTAACTAATCTATGCAAAAAATTTTAATAAATCCAATGCAATATAATAATTGTATTGTTATATTGTTATTCAACAAATTTTATAAATAATTCTAATATACAATATATTTTTTTAGCATTTTCAAAAATTCTTAATAAATTACCTAATATAGATTTTCTTTAATTTATTTTTAAGGACATAAAAATTACTCAAATTAACTATTTATCCAATACTACTCTGGGCAGATTACATCAAGAACTGAAAATAAACCCTCAATATCCTGAAATTGTCAAGTCAAGTAAGAATTATCTTTTGTTTTCTGTTCTTTTATAAAACGCTGTTGAAAAAATATTCCCCTACAGTCGGCTGTTTGCTACTGTTTTATTTTTTAATATAAATATATGCAGGTACATATGATAGCATACCTTTTAAAATAATGTACAATGAATATAACTTTGTATTTAAATTACAAAAATATAACTGATATCCATATGGCATTTATTATTTCTCCATTTGAATGGGCAGATATTGTTTTGACTTATATAATTAGTATTGTATCTATATTTGGAAATATACTGTTATTATTAACTCTCTATTTATCTTCTAAAGACTTTTCTGTCATTAACACTTTAATTGGAAATTTAACAATAGCTGATATTATGTTTTCATTATTCACAGAGTCACATTATTTTTATAGTGTGATTAGTAATAATAAACCAGAAACCGGATGTACTACTACTCTATTCTTTACTATAGTTGGTGCAACAAATATGTTTATGACCGAACTTTTAATTGCTGTGAATAGATATATTGTTATTTGTCACCAATCTTTATTATTTAAAAAAATATTCAACTCAAAAAACATTTACATTATATTATGCCTGTCATGGACCTACAGTGTTTTTTGGGGTAGCATTTTTGCGTTGTACACTGATGTTACTTTTTCTCATACGCTGGACGTTTGTCTTATAGTATTTAACGAAAGAAATATTATAATCCTCGGTGTTAATGCCATTTTCAACTTGTTCGTGGAAACACTATTCATTGGTATCTGTTATTACAAAGTGTTTTTAAAAATCAAAGAATCTCAAAACTTTCTAAAAAATGTAAGCAATTTTACTGTAGGATCATCTAACTCTCTGGATCGTAGACTAATTGAGAATGTCAAAATTACTAAAAGGCTATTTTTAATGTATGCTATGTTTTGTATTTCTTATCTTCCTCCAGCTATTTCTACTTTATTAGCGCTTTGTTTCAATTTACCTAAAGCTGTAACAAGAATAGGTATGATGGGTGCTTACTTGCATTCGTTCTGGAACTGTATAATATTAGGAATCACTAATAAGCAATTTAGAACTATTTATTTATCCATATTGTTTTGTAAAGTTTGCAAAAGTTCTATATCAGAGATAAGAGATTTTAAATAAAAGATTAAGTATAGACAGGGTTTTACTTACGAAAAATTGCCTGTCAATAAGAAAACGTCAAAGTATGGCAAGATATGACATATAATTACCATGTATATAACTGGTTTACTCATAAAATCAAGCTATCTTTCTTGTTAAAACTGGTATTGTGAAAGTAAACATAACACATATATATATATATGGAATAATATTAATGGTTTTAATATTAATATTATGATGAAACATTATACTAAATTGGAATTCTGTTAGTCATGGCTTTTAAAGCAGCAACCAATTAAAAATCAACTGCCATATTGAGAAGATAATAAACTGTTAACTTTTCTAGTCAACTAATTGTTTACAATCTTTTAAGCCAGGATAGCTGATTTTTAATTGAGTGTTATTTTTAAAATCGTGACACACTTTTAACGACAACCGAACCCGTTTATTATATTTCACCATATATATATATATGTTGGAATATACAGTTACTTCCTGTTCAATTACATATAATTTAAATTAATTATTATTTATATGTGTTTGTATATGTGTCATATAGGATATCATACTGTGAACTGGTTTATATAATGTTATTATTTAGGCAATAAACTACTGAGTTTAACATTTATTTGTTATTTAATCATATTTTGATTATAATATTTATATATATCTTATTCAAAATCTCATTAGTAGGGGTTTTTTTTCATTATTTCATTAAATGTAATTATTGAAAGAAAGTGTCTCTATCTTGTATGAGAGTGCTGTAAAGAAAGTTAAAACTGCCAACATGAGAATGAAGACTCGGGTATTAATATTTTTATAACAATGTACATATTCACTAATTGAGATTTCAAGTATATATTTCGACTAGGGATGCTCTTTAGTTTAATAAATAATTAATAATAATCATTAATATACTTACATTAAATGGTTTGTGTCAAAGTTGTGAGTGAGAGGTTTGACCCTTGTGAATCAAATTGTAGTAATTTTCTATTTATAAATAGGAAACAACTGATGAAGATATATATTTAAAAGATTGAAATCTAGGTTAAATAATTAGTGATGGTTCAGCAAAAAATGCTCATCTTGGAGGATCATATATATATGAAAAACAAACACAAACACCACACCCTGCTATCACTTGTTATATCCAAAGATGGCGCTATACCAAAACCGAACACTCGGTGGTTTTGGTATAGCGCCATCTTTTGGACATAAATAACAAGTGATAGCAGGTTACGTGATTAACTTGTATTTGTTTTTTCATAAATGTACCTTTAGAGTTTTCTTGCAATGATATATATTGCAGAGACTTTGATTATATGGTGATTCTGAACTGAGATCAGACCCATATAAATATCTAGCTTGCTAGGCTGGGTTTGAAGACTTTACCGGTCTGAAAAATTCACGCTTGCAATCTGATAGAAACGTTTTGATAAACACTTGAGAGTCAGTGTTTTAGATCTAGTTTCTATACTCTATCCCCCACTGAGGATAGCAAACCAGCTTGAAATCAGCTGATCTGGGGGTGAGCAAATGAAAGAGGTAGTTAATTTCTGGACTTTTTTCGTTTATGTAAAACAAATCTTACACTTGTTCGGCGGTTTTGGTATAGCGCCATCTTTTGGACATAAATAACAAGTGATAGCAGGTTACGTGATTAACTTGTATTTGTTTTTTCATAAATGTACCTTTAGAGTTTTCTTGCAATGATATATATTGCAGAGACTTTGATTATATGGTGATTCTGAACTGAGATCAGACCCATATAAATATCTAGCTTGCTAGGCTGGGTTTGAAGACTTTACCGGTCTGAAAAATTCACGCTTGCAATCTGATAGAAACGTTTTGCATAAACACTTGAGAGTCAGTGTTTTAGATCTAGTTTCTATACTCTATCCCCCACTGAGGATAGCAAATCAGCTTGAAATCAGCTGATCTGGGGGTGAGCAAATGAAAGAGGTAGTTAATTTCTGACTCTTTTTTCGTTTATGTAAAACAAATCTTACACTTGTTCGGCGGTTTTGGTATAGCGCCATCTTTTGGACATATATATATATATATATATATATATGGGGGTGATACATCTGTGTTGGTATTTGGTAATATTTAAAAGCTAAAAAAATAAAAAATTAGAAATAGTCAATAAACACTATTTAGTTTTTTTTGATAATGTAATTTATTTTTACATGTGTACAATGAAAGTTACAGTGTGTTTTGTATTATCTGTTTGATTAAAATAAAGTTAAAAGTGGAAGGAATAGAAATACATGAAGATTGTTAATCCAGATAAACAAAAGAAAGAAATTCCAAATGCAAGTAATTACAATCAGAGTAATAATCTTTTACTGACAATTAAATATGGCACAGAAGGAATTTATAGAAAAAGAACTTTGTAACTAGAAAGCAAAAAGAAATGTACAAAATTATCAACTTGTATTCCAATAAGAAAACAAAAGATTTAAATATATGTGCAGAAAACTCAAAACGAGTCATGATCTAAAGGAAGGGGACAACTTTGGAGCATGAACTTTTTACTGGTGGTTTTCTTTGTTCCTGGATGGAGTGAGAGGACAATAGGGGTGAATTATTGTTTTCTTATCCTCATAACCACAATAAAATGCCTCCATTCAGGACTACTCATATACTGCACCAATTCATCATGCGTGAGTAAAATCCAGAGTGTTTGCTGACACTTTCTCTAGCAAAAAGCTCACCCAAAAGCTTTGGCTCTAGCTTTACTCTACTACTATGAACCAGAAACTTAAAAATGTTGCTAGAATAAAACCAATGTTAACTACTATGGAACCCTTTGTAAGAAGATAATGCATTGTACAATAATCAACATTCTACATAAACCTGAGGAATTTACCGGTAATATATTAGTCATACAATAATTTGTATCTGATTAAATACATTCACAAACTAAATCCTAACTCTAAGCTTACCATACCACTAAAGAAAGATTCATTTTTCTAATTCTTCAAAACTTAAATAGAAAATTGTAATATAAACTGTTTTAACTATTTGATTAACTGTATTGTCAATGTTTCTTCCATTTTGTTACTTCTTCACAATTATCATCTAATATTTTAGTTTGTTTGTTTCAATAAAACATGTCTCATTAATATACCCTTTCATTGTGTGTTCTTAATTTTAGTTTGTTAGATTTTATTATTGAAAAAAAATATTTTGAGAAATGTACAAATTACCTATGCCAACATGTTTTTTTAATAGTTGAACAATGGAAAAAATTGATATAAAAGATTATGTAACCAGAAAGTTAAATCCTGATATTACATTTAGTTATTTGCCTTGAATCAATGGGATGTGTTGGGATAAGAATGAATAATCTATAGACCTTAGTGCCATCTTAAACAAATAAAAAACTGATTCTGGGACAGTTAAAATCAGAACAAAATATTTGATCAGTTAATCAGAAAATAGCAAGGTGTTTTAAAAATATCTGAATTCATGCATGAACAGAATACATTTTACATAGTTTGATTAACTAATGGATTATTCTGTGTAATGTATGCCCTTAATCTACCAGTAAATTGTACAATGGTGGTCCAAATGTGAGGCCTCAAAACCCAGAGTCAGAGAATAAATACAAGACTTTTACATGTAAAAAAAGTTTTTGTGTGAGATTTAATTTTTTTTTAAAAGAAATTGTAGCACAGAATATAAATAATAATAAATTGGATTATAACTTTAAACCAAATTATACAAAAAGAAAATATGAATAATACCGATAAAAAAAAAAAAACAATTAATGTGGCTGATGTAGACTATATGTCTGTAAGTGGTTTAGGTGGCACATGACAAGATTGTGGAAACTAATAGACCTATCTTCATGCACACCATTGGGTAGGCAGAAACCATCTTTAATTGCCTGTCAGTCTATTTGTATCAGGGTGCTTAAATTGGAAGGGATACTTGGTACCTTTGGAGAAGGTAAATCTCACAAATAATGTTTGAGCAATGTTTCAAAGTGGATAGGCTGGAATTTTTCATTTCATTTATTCTGGTAGGTGTTGTATATATAAGAAAAGAGTGTGGAAACAGTCCCTAATGCAAAAGTGCTATAGTAAACCCTAGAATATATGCTCAATAGCTACATACTACCATGAGTAGATGGTCAGAAGTATATCAGTGACACTAATACATGAAAAAAAAAAAAGAATACAGAGTTAAAACTTATTGAGTATAAAATAACTTCAAACCCCTATTTTTTTTGAGTCCCTGATCCCAAATGTATTTAACTATCTATATATATGATACAAGAGTGTTGGCATTTGGTAATATTTAAAAGCTAAAAAAATGAAAAATTATAAATAGTGAATAAATATTTAGTTGTTTTTTTTTGTTAGTGTAATTTATTTTTAAATATGTACAATGAAAGTTATTTGTGTGTTTGATATTTTCTATTTAATTAAAATGAAGTTAAAATTGGAAGGAGTAGAAATACATGCAGATTGTTTATCCAGATAAACAAAAGAAAGAAATTCCAAATGTAAATGATTATAATAAGTAATATTCTTTTACTGATAATTAAAGATGGCAGCAAAGGAATTTATTAAAAAAAAACTCTGTAGCTAGAAAGGAAAAAGGAATGTATAAGATTATCAACTTGTATTCCAATAAGAAAACAAAAGATAAAAATATATGTGCAGAAATATCAAAACTTCTCATGGTATTAAAGGGGACAACTTTAGAGTGGGATTTTTTTACTGGTGGGTTTCTTTGGTCCTGGTGGAGTGAGATGACAGGAGGGGCCAATTATAGATTTTCTTGTCTCCCCAACCACAATGAAATACCTCAATCCAGGACTACTCATATGCTGCATCAATTCATCATGCTGAATAAAACCCAGAGCATTTTCCGATGCTCTCTCTCACAAAAAGATCACCTAAAAGTTTTTAATATAGCCTTACTTTGCTATGGAACAGAAACATGAAAATGTCACCAGAATTGAACCAAAGTTAGTTCCTATGGAACCCTCATAAAAAGATCATGCATGGTACAAAAGAACTTAACAGTAAGATATTAGTCATACAATAACTTGTGCTTAATTAAATATGTGCACAAACTAAATGCTAACTATAAGCATACCACACATCACTAAAGAGACAATCATTTTTTTCCAGTTATTCAAAACTTAACAAGAAAATTGTAATATGAACTATTTTGATTATTTGATTAACTTTATTGTCTGGATGGGTATGTATGTTCCTTGTCTTTGTTAATACTTCATAATTATCATCTAACATTTTACTTTGTTTGCTTCAATAAAACATGTCACATTAATATGATCCTTTTATTGCATGTTCTTAACTTTAGTTTATAAGATTTTATTTTTGGAAAAAATATTTTAAGAAATGTACAAATTACCTATGCGAATATGTTCCTTTTTAATAGTCGAACACTGGTGAAAATTAATATAAAAGTTTAAGAGAGCAGAAAGCGACATCCTGATATTACATTTAGTTGCTTGCATTGAATCAATGGGATGTAATGTAACATGAATCAGTGAAGCTATAGACCTGGCACCCTCTTAAACATGTAAAAAACTGATTCTGCAGCAATTTGAATCAGAACAAAATATTAGATCAGTTAATCAGAAAATATAATCATGTTTTAGAAATATCCCAATTCATACATGAATAGAATAAATCTTACTTAGTTTTATTAACTAATGCATTATTCTGTGTAATGTTGGCACTTAAACTACTGGTAAACAGTACAATATATATATGTTGTAATGATGAGTTATAATCTGACCCACCATCCAATTATCTAGGACACTTTGCCAATTGGAGCCACATAAACATATTTGCTTAACCAATAAATTGGCAAACAATTTATCATATTAACATTTTCCCTTTCCAACATATATATTTTCATAAACATTTTTTTTATTTTAAAGAAATAATAAGAATCATTAAACCACTAGGGAAAACAAATAGGTATACTAACACTGGAATAAAACATGTGTTATGTGTCACTAACTGGGGAGAACTATACCAAAAACTTGCACATAAACCTCAGAAAAGAATAGCTAAATTTACATCTAATCACATAGCAACCAGCTGTAGAAACAAAATTTAAAATACTCATAAATTATTGTTTTAATCCCAATTATACATATTATATCTGCTCAACAATGAAAATGACAAGGTTGGTATATTTAAAAAAACTCTACAAAGTGTTATTGTTATATTGTCTTCTGCATTCAAAGATAAAGCTTTTTTTTCTTCTTAAAAAGAAATTTGAATACAAAGATTGATATATATGTTCAAATTTAAATATATATTTTTAAATAGTATTCAGAATTCTTAAAAGATGAACTTTTAAAGCAACCATAGGAAGGGGAAGAAATAATTTAAAAGAGAAGATTCAATTATTTGCTGATTAAATAACTTTAATTGTATTCATGTAATAACAATAATATACAATAATGAACTGTTTTGTTATATAAAAATATCATCACTAAAGTTGTGAAAAGTAAATAAATCAATAGATATATAATATTATCTTTATACCATGGTTGTTTGCTAAACAGTTCATACCATAGGGAATACTACATCATCAATAAAGCCATGAAAACTTAAAGATTTCACCTACCCATTTAGAAGAACCCTGGAAATCATCTTTTGCCTTGAATAAAATGCTTAATTAAATCCAATAGAGGGTAATTGGTGAATATTACTGCTTTTTGATCCAGACAAGAAATTTCCACTCTTAGCAGGAGCAGTATTTCATCTTCATGCATAAAAACATATTTGGCAAATAAACAGGTTCCAGCAGACTCATCAAACTTTAATTAATATAATGGGATAAAAATTGTGATTTTTGTTTTATTATTATTTTTTTATTTTTTTGTCTATTGTAAATTTTCTGTATATTTTTGTTTTCTACAATTGGAAGCCAATGTGTTATAATTTTGGGAAAATTCATTATGAGAGTAAGGAGGGGGAAATATTAGATTTAACTATTTTTTTATCGTCTTCATTTGTATGAAATAATAAAAAATATACTTGTTTTACCTCCCCATCCGACTGACGTTTGACAACATAAAGGGAAATGAGAGGTAAGAGATTTTAATATTATCTTACACTAAGCCATACACTAGATAATGATAGAGTTTATATTAATTTATTTATTATTAATTAAGCTTACTTTTATATTGTTTTTGGATAAATTATTTATAACTATTGATCTATCTGGAGAACAAAATTTTTTTTATGTTTGTATATATATTTAAATTAGCCAGATAGAATCGTGATCATATATATATAATAATGTTACATATTCATTGTTGAAAATAATTGGCCAAGTGCATGAATTTCTACCATTCCCTTGAGAGTAAGGACTTTATTTTTATTAATATCATTATTAGATAGCAATATGATAAAAATTAATCCATGACAAAACAAATTACATGTGTCAGATTGAATTGTTATTCATATTTTATATTTTTGTTAATCAATAAATGTTAATATAATTTGTTATTTTAATTTGGTCTCTAGCTCATCATTATTTCCATATCCACCATCAGCTTTATAGCTCTTCATTATTCACATACCCATCATAAACATTATAGTCTTAATTATTCTAATACATATCAATATTATTATTATTATTATTGTAAAGAAAATACATATACATATTTAGGCTAATTATTATATCTTTAATACATATATACTTATACTGCACATACATATTTTTTATATATATCTTATGGTTTTGGATATGCTTAATTGATTTTTGATCATTAATTATCACCTATATAGAGGTGCAATAACTGTTATAAGTGTGATCTCCTTCCCTGATAAGAGAGTCCAAGCAATTACTCCCTGAGTTTGAATACTGTGGTATAACATGGCTAGAAAGGGGTGAGCATTGGATGAACTGACCCAAATTGTATATAGGTTAATAAAAATAGGTAGAGCTAGTCTATTGGAAATAGGTACAATCATAGATTATGTATTTCATCATGTAATCACTTGCATCCTATCCAAAGACCCAAAGTCTGACCATAGTAAGATGTGCACCCCTATCTCTTATGGAATCCACCAGCCCATTATAATATATATATATATTGTAATCTTATATTTAACCTCTATGGTTAGATATAATCTGTAATATTTTTCACAATTTTTTTTAACTTAAAGAAACATAAGTCCATAATAAATAAACTTCATTGTTGTTAAGCTTTATAAAGGCTTAATTTGGTATTCTAATTTATTCATAAAACAATTTATTAAACATGAATGAATATTAATTGCTTAAGGAATATCGATTAACTTATTTAATATTGGCTTCAGAATCAAAATTTAATAGTTTAACCCTCCTGTATTTTGAAAGATTTTTTGTTCTCACTAGGTGTAAGCTATCAACTTTCATTTTGATATTAAACCATTATTATTGATCAGAATGTAATAAATTTGATCTCATTTGATAGATATTTTTGTTCAGAAATTAAATAAATTATAAACAATCACACATGATATCTATAATTATTTTAAAAATTATGTTTATTCAAAACAAAATACTGTCACATCATCAAATTTCAGGTGGAGCCATTTCAATTTATAAAATGAACAAAATAATCTTTGTTTCATATTTTATTTAAGAATTTGAATGAACTTTTTTATACCTACTGAATCTATCAATTTACGCTTTGAAAGTTTACAGTTTTTTTTGTAACTTTTATGATATCAGTAAATATAATAACTATCTGTTGTATGATCTCATTTCTAGAGAGCTGAGTTTTTCCATGACCATAAACTCCATAGTAATAATATTCAGAAAAAAATATTCTTTTATATTTAAAAATAAAACAATTCTGTTAAAATATATATATATATAATAATATTTATTTTTGAATTTTAATAATTATTATACAATTATGATACAAATATAATCATAAACTTAACAAAAATCATGTTTTTCAACCATCATATTTTCTGACAGTCATAGTATTTCCCCAAAATACACTGGCAATGTCTATAATCACCAAATAATCAATGTCTCATCATCAAACTAGAATTTCAGTTTCTTTAGGATACTGATTTCCATACCATCTCTTGATTTTCTGTAACTAAAATATTATAATATAAATATATATGAATTTTAAAGCTGTATGAAAAAAAGTTTTACAAAATTTTCACGAGGGGGAAAAACGAATATTTTACTTTTAAAAATTTCAGTCAAACTTCTGTTGTCATGAATTATGCTCCAATTGAACCCTGGTAAAAGTTCATTTGAAGTGTGCCATGCTTTAAATGAATTGGAGTAAATAAAATTTTTGTTGCTGTTTATAAAGTATGATTTACGTATCTTAAAGTTTCTATTCTTCGAGTTTTCAAAATAAGTTACTTTTAAAATAGTATTTCATAAAATATTAGTTAATGTGAAATCTGTTTAAAGTTAGAATTTAAGTTATTAAACTAACATATAGCTAATTTGAAAGAGTTTTTAATTTAAATATGTTTTAATAGATAGCAGTTGAGTTTTATTGCTTTTAAAATGTTATGTTTAATATACATGTATGTGCAGATTTTTGTGCATGCATGTTAAAAATTGAGAAATTAAAAAGGAATTATCAAAGGTAATGTTTTACATAGGTGTACTTAAATGATTTAAATAATGCCAATCTTTAAGAACTCTTAAACAGAGTGAAAAAGTATTTATTCAAAAATGAAGATACTTTAAATAAATAGATATTTTTTATTGAAATTAAATCAATGATTTTATTAAATAATTAAGATAGTATTAATAAAATTAATTGTTTACTGTCAAGACATCATATTATTTTAAATGTTCTAATTAGCAAAGATTTCAATGTCAAAGCTATAAATATTTAACCTTACAATTAACAAGATTAAAAATAAGCTAACATTAAAAATCCCACCCTAATACTAAAACTGGATATCTTGAATAATACCATATGATAAACTCTCCAATAAAAATTGCACACATGCCTTTAAAAAGGAATAAACCAGAAAATAAAAACTAAACATTATCTTTATTTTTTTAGTTAATCAATTTAAAATGTTTTCTATTCATTATTAATTACTTTTTATTTTTATCAGTTTAAAATGTTAGAGTAAGAAGTTAAAGTTATCCAAATAAAGCTGTTCTATTACATGTCCATTGCTGCTCTACTATACATATCCACTGTACATAAAATAATACATCATTGGAAGATGCAAAGACTACATTATTTGTTGAATGAAATGTATAAAGTACTTCAATCAGAAGAAAACTGATAAGACTTCAAGATATGCATATGTTTATTTTAATCTATTTATAGACTTTTATTTAATTCGAACTTTTTTGGTTATTAAACCATACAGTTAACACTTTATTGATAACACCAAAATTTGTTACTCTACACACATTCTAATTATTAACAATGTTACCTGTTATATTTTTATAAAGTTCTGACCTTAGAATAAATCATTCATGCAAACAATTTAATTAATGAGAGACATTTACTTTTAACTCATTAGAAATAACTTGGAAAATTGTTATATCTTTATTAAACCAAAAAAAAGATTGCAATGGTGAATTATTTTAAAATTATTGCTAGTTTTAAAAACAAGATATAGTATGATAATTTAAAATTGCTTTATATCATTTTAATGAAGAAAAATGTTACAGGATCTATTTTCTCAATATTTTAGAAAAGATATTACTTATCTGTTTTTCTGCTAATACAAATAAAATAATACTTTATTGTTATTATAATTCATTCACCTAGATTTCATCTACCTATTTACTTAACATATATTCTATTGCTTTGTAAAAGAAGAAATACTTCAAATTTACTTCCTAGTTTAATAGTAATGATATAATGTTTAATTTATAATGGAACTGTTTACTGTTGGTTTATTGCAAACCTTGTTATATATGTCCTCAGCTTTCTCTAAATTTATATTTCAACTGTGGGCCATGCTGTCAAGGAATTCTTGCTCTGAAATGTTTGTGTGCATATTTATTTTATCTACATTAGTGAAAGACTATGTTGTGGTATTATATTTCAGTTAAAGGAAACAACAAAAGAAACTCCTTAATTAAAAGAGTTAATTTCATTTTAAAAATAAAAGAACTTTTAATCCTTAATTTTAAAAGGGTAAACAAATGTATTGTATATTTGTTTGTCTTACAAATTTGATGTATGGTTTTTATTATTGTGTAATTATAGTTTAATAATTTATGCAGATTTTATTACTATTTATTTATGGTATTATAACATATATTATAATGGGATAAGCATTAAATAAGTTTGGTAAAAAAAAACTTCAACATAAAAGGTTTCATTTTAAGAGGATAAATTATTAAGAGTTTTCTGAATATATTATTCTAGTATAATATAATGTATTATCATACATGGGGTAGAAACAGCCTTTTATATTTGACATATGCTTAAATGGAATTGTTTTAGAGTCGCTATGTCAGTTTAGATAGTTTATAAAAATTTAATATTTGATATTGTTATGTAATCATGTTTTGTAAGTTTGTATATAGTGGTAGACGAAATAGATGCATTATTATTCTTACGAATGTATCTGCAAGTTCATTATTTATTTACTATTATTATGTTACTAGTACACTGCTTGGAGACAGATATCAATTTACACAACTTTATGTGTATATTTATATTGCTTTTGTATGTGTTAAGTCTCTATTAGAGAGAGTATAGTTTTATTGCTTCAGATCTGTGAGGTAAAGTTACTGGGTGCCCATTCATATATTTTCCGTCATCGACTTTGCCTATAACTTTGTAATAATGTGTATTTTTAATATATGAAAACATATTAGGGCATGTCCATCTCTGAGATTACTTTATTCGCTCTACTGTAGTTTAATTTTAAGCATATTGGTTTAATTGTAAGTATAGAGCTTACATATTTCCTCGCCCTTCATAGGTATTAATAGAATTGTATTGGTTTAGTAATTTTTGCATAATATTAAGTTATTATTAGAATTCCAGGAAAAGTACATTTCCACACTGATTTTTAGGCATTGTTGATGCGGTAGTATACATCATACTAGTGCCCTGTATATATGAAAATATATGTGTTATTTCATTCTGTGAACATAGTAGTAAGAGAGATAGTGTCAAATAAAATGTGATAACGTCGTGAGTAATATAAATATTATTATTATAAATTTTGTAAGAATGTTTCATAAGGGAATATTTTATTTTAAATTGTATAAATATATCTGCTAGGACACTTTAGTTGGGTTAAAATTGTTACTTACTGAAAATATTTATTGTATCAAATATTGTTATAATCTTATACATAAATATTATTGCTTTTGTTTCCATTGCCACTGTCACATTCATTTATCAAAAAAAAAAATCTAATTTAATAAAGTATTATTATTCATTATTTTATAAAAGAATACATTTCAATGATCACAGGAAATTTATTTATTTATTTATTTTAGCATTTCTTTCACATCTGCATTGTAATAATGTATATGCTATGTTGATTTGCCTTTATTTCCAACGTACTTTTTAATGTTGTGAGTTGCATAAAATTACCTTTTCTACCTGCTGTATTATTATATTTTAGCACTTGGTACAAATTAATGTTTGAAGATATTAGAAGTGAATGTGTTCATAAATGGCATAAAATAAATATTCATGGAAGAAGAATTTAGAAGCTAGCCACGTGTTTTTCTAAAGTGTTTAGATAATTAATTCATATTTGCATTTTTATTTTCCTAAGCCATAAGATATAAGATGATAGAGTTATAAATAATATGATAAATATGTAATGTCTAATTTAAATAATTATTGAATTTAAGAGTGTTAAAATATTATTATAATAATCACTTGCTTGCATCAAATATATGCATAACCCTGAGATAAATTTAAGAAGAACCTGACTTTAAATAACAATCTGAGATAAGATTTAAATATAAAAAACCTTGATATTTTAGAATTTACATTCATATAATATTTTATCTGTAAATGAGAACTCATACGCCATGGTGTATGTAGAAATTCCATAGATATTATGGTGCTGTAGTGTGACCCATCCCAAACATCACCTTTTGGTAGGGTTACTATATATATATAATCAATTTTGCATATTATATTGTCATGCTTTATGAAATATATAAATTGTCTTTCTTCAATGTTTTTTGATTTTCCATTTAGTTTGATACATTACCATTAGGTATATCTAAAAATGTATATATGAAATTAAATTATTTTGTATATGTGCTACCCACTTGAAAAGTCAAACAGATATTTCAAAATGCATCCATAGTGAGAAAGGTCAATCTGACTTCATTCTGGTGGCTAGTTCCAATATGATACAGTGAAGGTAAAAAATGTATTCAATAAAAACAAAAAAAAACTTGTATATATCTATAAATGTTTCCACATGCCAAGGATATCTTATTATGTTCTGATTTATATAGTTATTTTTTGTCGATAATAATCCGCTGAATATCGAGTTATATAAGTTCTGTGATTGTGTATCTTTATTATTGTGTAGAGATTAAAATGCTCAATTTCAAACAAACTCCACTAAAAAAATTACATTTAGTGAAATAATAAAAATAATCCCTGTTGATGAGATTCTGAATAAGAATGTATACATATGAATTTTACTTACACACACACACACACACACACACACACATATATATATATATATATATATATATATATATGTGGATAAAACAAAGAGAAATATACATTTTAATAAACCTCATAATTTAAATACTAAACTATTTCAAACTGATTCTCATGCTTCATCTCACACTCAGTCACGTTACAGTTTGAGATTGAACAATTTTTTTTTGTTTTTCATCCTTTGGTTGACATATTATATTATTTCTTGGATTTATAAGTCTTTTGTTTTTTTGTATATATATATATATATATTGTAAAAAAGAATAATAATACCACTGAAGTAATTTGCAACAAGTATTGTCTCCATCCAAGAGCATGAGCCTTTGTCTCTATGTGTTAACCAGATGTGAAAAATTATTAGAAACCAAAAAATGGATAAATTCTTTTTATATGTATTTTGCCTGGAAAATATTTTATTGTGAAGTGTAGAAAGTTAACGGCATACATTCATGTTTAAGTAGGTGTTAAAGAAGAATTCTGCAAGAAGAAAACCAGTATGGAAAAACATGACATGCACAACTGCCCAAAAAAAACTCAAAAACAAAAAAAAACATAATAAAAAGGTTTCTTAATGTGCACATTATCTCTACATTTATAGATATTTTTTAAAGAAATGAAACTTGGTCATAAAAATATTTTTTAATTTAAAATTTTCTTTTGAAACATGTTTATGTATTCATTTGTTTTTTTCCAAATGATATAAAGGGGTTGATGACTAATTTAAAACTTCATTATCTCTGATTATGAAATGTTGTTTACCAATTGTTCAGAAATATTATTCATTGTAGTTTACCAACTTTTGTTATTTAAAAGGAAGTAACATAATAAAAGCAAAAGTTAATTAATTTAAACAATAAAAATTAATTTGCAAATCAATTTTGCTATAAACAATTATATTTTGATAAAAATATATAAATTTAAATTATCTCACTATAATGTCATTTTTTATTTTTAATTACTAATGAATTTATTAGATACTTGAAAAAATTATTCTAGTTTTAATGTCTTTATTCCTCCAGCTATATGTAACATGATTTCATTACTGCTTTAAGGATTTTTTAATTATTCCAAGAAAACAATTTTAAAGTAGAGTAAGCTGTTATATTTCTGTTTTTTGTTAACAGCTACAGTCCTTTGAGTCTTATCATAACTGATCTAGCTCAAAATATCAATAATTCAAAAATTATATGGTTGTAAGGGTTTACATGTAATTTTCTAGATGATGCAAAGGTATCATCTTTACAGACCATTCACAGTATTTTGTTTTCTTAATTAAAAATTTAGTTTATAGTTACCTGTACATTATTGGTACCATATGTTCAGAGCATTGATGATGATCAGCATGTATTGTATTCTTCCATTATTTTTCATTATCAGTGATAGATTAGCACTTAAGTATTCCATTCAGAAAATTCTGTATTCTGACTTAACATGGTGATGACTAGTAAGTAATCTGTTTTATAGTGTGTCACTTTTAAATTCAGTGAAGAACTAATTGTTGATTGAAGAGTTAATTGTTTAGGTGTAATGCTTTAAAACTTTTATTTATAACTTATTATTAGTATAACTACCTAGATTATTTTATTCTTCAATGTTTCTTGTTTATTTTATATTTATTATTTTATCTTTGATCATCATTGATGATTTATTTTATGGAGATTATATTATTTCATATCCCATAAATACCCCTAACAATCTATATTCAAAATGAAATGTGCATATTGAAGATCACTTATCTTTTTCACATATATATGGTTATCTATATTGATTGTACAAGATAAAATGGGTAGCTGTTGGGAGATTGAATGTCTAAGTTTATGTCTCTTCAAATTACCTTAAGTTTAGCAGGGACAATATGCAATGTATTTAAATATTGTATATATACAAACACACACATAGTAAAACAGTGATGTTTATAGTATTTTGTTTCAATCCATTTGCATATAACTTAAATAGTAAATAATTGTTCATGTTTTGTTGATAAACATGGATCATAATAAAATTTATATTCTTTATTAAAATGTAAGTGCACAATAATTTTGAATATATATATATCACTGCTGTCAAGGCAATATTCTCACCTTTTAATAGCAAGAATGGAAATCCATTCTTACTAATAGTCCATTGAATATGTATGGACACTTAAAGATTGCAACTTGACTGCAGAGTATAAAATATTGATACAATGAAGTTTAAATAAACCTCTTTAAACATGAAATAAACATGTCACTGTAATGCAGACTAATAAATAGTCAATTATAACATTACAAATTGTAATACTCATGTATTTAAATAATACATGAGCAATTATAAAGTATTGCAGTTTGTAATGTTATAATTGACTATTTATTAGTCTGCATTACATTGACATGTTTATTTCATGTTTAAAGAGGTTTATTTAAACTTCATTGTATCAATATTTTATACTCTGCAGTCAAGTTGCAATCTTTAAGTGTCCATACATATTCAATGGACTATTAGTAAGAATGGATTTCCATTCTTGCTATTAAAAGGTGAGAAGGTTGCCTTGACAGCAGTGAGAAATATTGATTACTATCCTTATTATGAATGTTCATATGGTTATTGATGGTTTCTAATGGATATATATATATATCAAATTTATTAAGCGTCAACAGATAATATTGTAATAACGTGAAAGCTAAAACCTTCAACAGATATGCCTTAATCATGCTTACGTGACAGCCAGTAAGATGGAATAATGACATCACATGGACCTCTCAATTCTCAAATACAAGTCAGAACTATAAGAAAAAGATGGGACCCATCTTCATCTATGCCTCAATTTATATATAAATAAGCCAGACTCAAGCATTTTGAACTAAGAGTGTGAAGCTTAAATACCTTCACATTTAATTCACTAAATATTATATATAAATAAACAATACTATTACAATATTATCGGTTTATGCATAATAATTTTGATATATTTACCTTTGTTAATATGATTTCATTAGATTAAAAAAAATTGCTTCATAGTAAATCAAAATATTTCACATTGTTTATTTATATATAATATTTAGTGAATTAAATGTGAAGGTATTTAAGCTTCACACTCTTAGTTCAAAATTCTTGAGTCTGGCTTATTTATATATAAATTGAGGCATAGATGAAGATGGGTCCTATCATTTTCTTAAAGTTCTGACTTGTGTTTGAAAATTGAGAGGTCCGTGTGATGTCATTATTCCATCTTAATGGCTGTCACATAAGCATGTTTAAGGCATATCTGTTGAAGGTTTTAGCTTTCATGTTATATATATATATATGAAAAACAAAACAAGTTTTATATATGTAAAAACCTGCTATCGCTTGTATTAATGATCAATAGATGGAGCTTTACCAAGACCTCCAAACAAGCATATTTGTTTACATAAACGTCAGAGTCAATATTCACTGTCTCTTTCATTTTGCTCCACCCTCAGATTAGCTGATTTCAAGCTGATTTGCTCTCATCAGTGAAGGGATAGGAGTTAGAAACTAAACCTAAATATTAACTCCAAGCATTTATGCAAAACATTTCTATCAGTTTGCAAGCATGAATTTTTTAGACACCTAAATGTCTTCAAACTCAGCCTATCAAACAAATATGCTTGTTTGGAGGTCTTGGTAAAGCTCCATCTATTGATCATTAATACAAGTGATAGCAGGTTTTTACATATATAAAACTTGTTTTGTTTTTCATAAATGTACTTTTAAAGTTTTCTTGCAATGATATAGATTGCAGAAGCTTTGATTATGTGGAGAAACTGAACTGTTATCAAATCCACATAGCTATTTAGGTTGATAGGCTGAGTTTGAAGACATTTAGGTGTCTAAAAAATTCATGCTTGCAAACTGATAGAAATGTTTTGCATAAATGCTTGGAGTTAATATTTAGGTTTAGTTTCTAACTCCTATCCCTTCACTGATGAGAGCAAATCAGCTTGAAATCAGCTGATCTGAGGGTAGAGCAAAATTAAAGAGACAGTGAATATTGACTCTGACGTTTATGTAAACAAATATGCTTGTTTGGAGGTCTTGGTAAAGCTCCATCTATTGATCATTAATACAAGCGATAGCAGGTTTTTACGTATATAAAATTTGTTTTGTTTTTCATAAATGTATCTTTAAAGTTTTCTTGCAATGATATAGATTGCAGAAGCTTTGATTATGTGGAGAAACTGAACTGTTATCAGACCCACATAGCTATCTAGTTTGATAGGCTGAGTTTGAAGACATTTAGGTGTCTAAAAATTCATGCTTGCAAAATGATAGAAACGTTTTGCATAAATGCTTGGAGTTAATATTTAGGTTTAGTTTCTAACTCCTATCCCTTCACTGATGAGAGCAAATCAGCTTGAAATCAGCTGATCTGAGGGTGGAGCAAAATGAAAGAGACAGTGAATATTGACTCTGATGTTTATGTAAACAAATACACTTGTTTGGAGGTCTTGGTAAAGCTCCATCTATTGATCATTAATACAAGCAATAGCAGGTTTTTACGTATATAAAACTTGTTTTGTTTTTCATAAATATACCTTTAAAGTTTTCTTGCAATGATATAGATTGCAGAAGCTTTGATTATGTGGAGAAGCTGAACTGTTATCAGACCCACATAGCTATCTAGTTTGATAGGCTGAGTTTGAAGACATTTAGGTGTCTAAAAAATTCATGCTTGCAAACTGATAGAAACGTTTTGCATAAATGCTTGGAGTTAATATATATATATATATATATATAACTATTAATATATGCATAGTATGCATATATAAATTAATATTATAGTATAAACCAAATTTTAAAAAAGTAATAATGTAGTTATTAATAATAAATTGGGAGACACATTTTTATATATTTTACTGAATGTGTGTTCATTCATTCATATTTAACAAAAAACAAATAAAAAATTTTACTGCCATATAATTTTTTATTTTCTACAAAATGAATTTTGAAATATATGAATAATCATTGCAATTAAATACACTCTGGATAATATTTTTTGCTTTCAATAATTTTGTTTTTCTACTAAAACATCATGCTAGTTTAATTTTTTGTAAGTGAGGTTCTTTCTAGATGTTTTTTTAAGTTTTTAAGTTCATATCATCTTTTATGAATATTAACCTTAGAAACATTTTATCATAGGAAATAATGTACATCAAATTTACAAAGAATATTAAAGAGAGAATAAAATATATATGCTTTCAACATAAAACTAAAAAGTTTTATTATTAAACATGATCATAAACACTGCTCTATGATGATAAAATAACTACAGGAATATTGGAAAATGTATTGGTTTCAAGCTTATGACTCACCTCATTGGAGTGCTGAGGTGAGCCATAAGCTCGAAACCAATTGTTCTGAAGATAGGGACTTAACAATAGAGATTTTTGAATTCTTTCTCTTTGGCATTTATAAAATAAAGTTTGATTAGAGCTATTGGTTAGCTCCATCTAGTGATATATATATATATATATATATATATATATATATATATATATATATATATGATAAACAAAACAAGTTATAAATGTTGTAACTTGCTTTAGCTTGCATTTTATGATCATTAGATGGAGGTTTTCAAGCTTCTTGGCTCACATCAGTGGGGTTGGAAGACTAGAAACTAGATCTAAATTCTAACTCTGAAATCAGCATTTATCAATCATGTTTCTATCAGTTTGAAAGCATGAAATTTCTCAGACAAGTAATGTCTTCAAAGCCAGCTAAACAAACTAGATAGCTATATGGGTCTGAAGACAGTTCAGTTTCACCATATAGTAAAAGCCTCTGCAATATATAGCATTGCAAAAACCTTCAAAGTTACATTTATGATAAATGAAATAAGTTATAAATCCTGTAACTTGCCTTAGCTTGTATTTTATGCTTTCAAACTGATAGAAATGTGTTTGATAAATGCTGATTTTAGAGTTAGTATTTAGATCTAGTTTCTAGTCTTCAACCCTTCACTGACAGGAGCCAACTTGCTCAAAACTATGGTCTGGAGGTGGGAGACAATGAGTGAGATATTGAATTCTATCTCTCTCAGCATTTATGTAAATAAACTTGTTAGGAGCTATTGGTAAAGCTCCATCTAGTGATCATAAAATGCAAGCTAAAGCAAGTTATGAAATTTATAAGTTGTTTTTCTTTATCATAAATGTACCTTTGAAGGTTTTTGCAATGATATATATTGCAGAGACCTTTATTATATGGTGAAACTGAATTGTTTTTAGACCCATATAGCTATCTAGTTTGTTTAGCTGGATTTAAAGACATTACGTGTCTGAGAAATTTCATGCTTTCAAACTGGTAGAAATGTGTTTGATAAATGCTGATTTTAGAGTTAGTATTTAGATCTAGTTTCTAGTCTTCCAATCCTTCACTGATGTGAGCCAACTAGCTTGAAACCATGGTCTGGAGGTGGGAAACAACGAGATATTGAATTCTATCACTCCCGGTATTTATGGAATCAAGCTTGGTAGGAGCTATTGGTAAAGCTCCATCTAGCAATCATATATATATATATTCTAACCTAATCCATGTGTAACTCACTTCTGGGTAATATATTATTAAATAAAATGGGTTAGCTCAGTTAATGATTACATTTGGTTAAATGCAAATAATTAATAAATAAAATATTCTGCATTAATTTAAAATGTTCCATTAGCTCAAATTCAAAAATAAGAACAAGGTTCAGTTTATAAAATAAATAAATAAATAAATATTTATTATATCATGAGACTTGGAAGTGAAAATACAGGTGACAAGAAAGATTACATTGAGCCAATATCCCACAGGATACTACCTCAATGGCATAAGAACACTATCCCACCTTATTACTATTTCAAATAATACTTATAGTATTCTTATGACTTTAATAAATCCTACTCATTAAGATTAAACTAATAATTAAATCTTAATCTTTTATTTATAATAATTTAGCTCAATAAAATCTCAGGTTCATAAAACTATTCTAGGTTAATTAAAATCATGGTAGTAAAACATGAGAAGGGATTTTTATGTCATACTCTACTATGCTTATCTAATAATAATAATAGTCTGCATTGGATGGACTAACCTTTATGTACCTTTTCTTCACTATAATTTATTACCATAATGATATAATAAAATACTATAAAATAATATTTTATCTTCATTTAATAATGTAAGAAAAATGTAGTAGCATTAATAATCTGACAAATAAAGGTGTGTGGCAACAAATAGCATATATTTCAATGTACCATTATGATAACTAATTTATGACCATAAGATAATGTAAAATGTGATTTTTTAATAAATAAACTCCAAGAAAATACTCACATTTTTAAAATAATGCTTTACTTATTTCTGTGCAAAAATTATAGGTTTTAATTCAATGACTCTAGATGTATCATGCATTTTAATGGGAAAAAGAAATAATCCAAACACACAAATTTTTGAAAAACAAATTTAACAAAGTTTTATTATAATAATAAAATAAAATAACAATTTATTTACAATATTTACATTGGATATTTTCAATTTACACTGTTCTACATTTTTTATTACTTAGTTATTAAAACAAGTGAGAATTTATTTAAGTCTTCATTCTGACTTAAAATAATAATAATAAAACAATACAATTTTATTTATCTTTTGTGATCAACCTTTATTATAAAATTACATTTTATTATACTAATTTTAATATATCGTATTTTTAAATATTATTTCGCTATGCTTCCTTTTAAGAACATCCATTGTAACATAGTACAGAAAAACAAAATATTAATATTAATCGAGAGTATTGATCTTTTTAAAATAAACAATTTCATTTTGCAATGTTAAAAGAAAATACCATATAAAATATCTACTGTTAATTTATTATTAGATTGTGTGGGTATCGTTGTTCACTGCACTGTGATTATTAAATATAATACATCCCACTTAATATTACTCTAATACTATATAGTTGTAATCACTGATATATTCCCTATAGTTTAATTATATAAAATTGAACCTATGTTTATTGTTTATATTGTTTTACTTTATAAACATCATATCTTAAAAATATGCAATACTCATTTAAAAAATGAAATAAAATATTTAAAAGTTATTTAATATTTCAAAAGCAACTTTGCTTTATTATTGGTGAAATTTATTTTTATTTTCCAAAATAAAATTCTAAAAAACATATATTTTATGATTCTTTTTCTTCTTAGATCCATTGGACTTTCAATTCCAATTTGCATAAACTATACTTCTTCTTACAAGTAAATGAACTTATCTCATTCAGACAATAGCATATCTTAAACTCTAAATTATCTATTATTTCTTTTAAAATATAACATACTGTACGATGTAGTTACCATGGAAATTTAGATAGCGAATAGATGTGTAGGCAAGGGAAAGAAAACTGGGTATAACTCGTAGCATATATTGGATAAAATACCATAGCACAGTGTATCTATAAGAAAAAGAGGCATGACGTATTCTGACTAAAGTCCTCCAATACTATCAATGATGTTAAAGCTATTCCTTCAGCTTTATTAAAACATCAATACTTAAAAAATAGACACTGTCCACAAATAAATATATCAATAACATGGCATTGTTAACTGTACTGTATATCTACTAAGATTATAAAATACTATTCATATTCCCTTATTACATCCTACCTTAATATCATCTCTTGGGTTCATGTTCATAATACTACAGCCAAGTCACTACCTTATCATTATTTCCTGAAAGATTTATCAAATCTTGCATCGACAACAAACTAACTTGCCTATTCAAAATAATAAACAAAATTCAATTATAATTAGAGTGATCTTACTAATCCACAAGAAAAGTTTACTTTACTTTCTTATTCTATATTCTAAACACATACAGACTTGTCATATGAATCCTTTGAACATCCAATAATATGAAAGTTTTTAAAAGAATCACATATTTATTATCATGTTGTGTTATATTACTAGTATAAAATTATATTATGCATATTCCCAAAATAAATCCTAATCTCACAATTTTAAAATGTTATATAAATGTGTTTGCATATAATTTAACATTTAAACTTCCATACATTATAATTCATAGGCAATCTGCAAAAAAGAAAAACAAAATATACATCATAAAATATATCAATATTCATTAACTATTACCAAGTGATATTGACTTGTCATCACTTTGCAGTCTTCGGTTTTCCATCAAATAGATACAACATTGCATACATGAAAAATACATCCATATTTTTTTAAATGTTCTTATTTAAATTATTAAATTATTCTACTATAAGATTCTAATGTTATCAATAAATTAATATTCATGTTCCTACTCTTATAAACCAAAATAATTACATTTTAAAAAAAGAAATGAGTTAAACTATATTTACTTAATCTTCAGCTGAGACAAAATTTTCTTTATAAAGTTCAAAATGCTTTTATTTTCTCAAGAGTTTTTTTTTTAAAAGTTCTCTTCGAGAGCAATTCTACAACCTCCCCTGTTGCTATGACAATGAACAAGACAAAATGTTTCTGGCAGTAAGTGTTGTACGGACTTCCAGTATGAAAATCTCAGATTTAAAAATGAATAATAAAAAATAATACGTCTTTTAAAATCTTGAAAAATTAAATAAAATAAACATCAATCTGTCCTAGAAGAGTTTATAGAATAATAGTTTATGTTTCTATTGTCCAGAACGATGATTATTCAAATCATAATAAAATCATAACAATTAAAAATAATTCTGTGAAGTTACTATCCTAGAATATTCTATGTCCACCTGGTGATGCATCATTTCCTTTTGGCTTAGCTTGAACTATCTGGATAAATTATTTGTGAAATATAAAATATTTCTATAATTCCATATCTCAATTTACTCATGTATTCTTTTCTCTGTAGGTTTCTTCTTTTAGTAACATTTATTGCTGTTTATTACTTATTTTCAGCGTTTTCATTCTTGTCTTAAAATTCAGTTTTTTAAACAATTTTATAAGTGCGTATAACCCTATACCTCAGGTTTTATAACATACGCTTTTATAAATATTTCCATTCATCTTTACTTAAAATACTTTCTTGAAAATAGTTTAAATGTTTTCTTCAAAAAGGATATAACATTTATTTCTATAGCATGGTTTTCATAAAATTATTATAAAATATACTTGTCATATCACTTATTAATCTTGGACAAGCCTATCTTGCTGTTATATAAAATAATGCATAATTTACTTTTAGTTGGCAAATAACTTTGCTATTAAGCTTCCTATACAATGTCTGAAATAATAATTTATTTGCTGAAATAGTTCTCTTGGTTAATATTATTAATATTATATTCATAATTGTTATATCTATTTTAAAATTTCCATTAAATACATTTTACTTATCGGCATTTTCATATTTTTATTGCAAAGTAGATTAAGTTTCCGATGAATATTCCTGGTAACAACTTTAAAAATTAGCAATGCATTTTAAAATCAAGTTATTAAATACATTTTGTTTTACACTCTCTTTGCAAATACTTTATAATAAATGCTCTATTAGTTTTGCAAATAAATTGTATGAGAGCACTAAAAAATTGACTAAAATAATAAAATTTTAAAATTACTATCTCCTCGATAGTTTCTACACTTGATCACTAATAACTTTGATCACCCTTGATAGCCCCCTGCAATGGTATTTATATCCTAGAAAATATCTCATCCTATTGGTTGATTCTTACTTTTCATTTGATACCCAATTTGCATAATGTTACATTCTTACACAATTAAATTTCAAAATAAAAAATATGATGTATTATAACTTTAAAAATAGTATTTAAAATATTACTTTTAAATCAATTATTACTTTATTAAATTAATTAAATGTTTAAAATGACTTATAAAAATAATATTTAATAATTTACCCCATTTTTAATATTTAATTTATCTATTTTATTTTAAAACAAAATATTTAACTTTTATAAGTGTATCCGTTTTATAATACTATTTTAAAACATTTTATAACGACTAACTGAATATTTGCTTTTATGACAGGTAATAATTACATCCAATCCTATAATGCAATTTTAAAATACTTTGAACTTGGCTAATCTAAATACTAGCAAGCAAGTGTGTATAACCATATATTATACAAATTACATGACTAATATAACTGAGATAGACCATCTGATTTTCTGTCTGAGAATAATAATAAATTGCAACAATTGTTGTATTAAATAAAATAATACAATTATAAAATTTGAAAGAATTATTTAGAAAATATAGAATTAAATATAACTTTCACTACTATAAAACTTACTTTTAAAAATATATGATATTAATTATAACTGTTAAATATAAATTATGAAAATAAATATAACTTTTATTTAACTATAAGTTTAGGACTATTAAAATTGAACTTTTTAAACATACCTTAAAATATTTATAGCTGCATTATTTATTATGTTCAGCTCTTGCAACCATGTTCAGCTCTTGCAACCATATGCAATAATATTTTTGACTTTATTTAATTGTTCTTAAGTGATTTATCATAATTTGATGCATTACATAATTTTATTTAGCTTTAAATTGTACTTTAAGATATTATTAACAAAATATAACTAACATATCAAGAGAACATATTCTAAAATTTAAAATTTTTAATGATTTACTGTGATGAGCTGATTCTGACCTATAGAAAAGGGCACAATATATATATATATATATAACAAAAACAAGTTATAAATCATGTAACTTGCTATCGCTTGCATTTGTGATCAATAGATGGAGCTTTACCAAAACCTGTGAACCAGCGTATTTTTGTTTACATAAATGTCAAAAGAGTCAGAATTCACTATTTCTTTCATTGGCTCCACCTTCAGATCAGCTGATTTCAAGCTAATTTGCTATCATCAGTGAAGGTAGGGCTAGAAACTAGACTAACTCCAAGCATTTATGCAACAAGTTCCTATCAGTTTGCAAACATGAATTTTTCAGACACATAATGTCTTCAAACCCAGCCTAACAAGCCATATAGCTACATTGGTCTGATATCAGTTCAGTTTCGCCACATAGTCAAAGCCTCTGCAATATATATCATTGCAAAAACCTTGAAAGGTACATTTATGAAAAACAAAAACAAGTTATAAATCATGTAACTTGCTATCGCTCCATCTATTGATCATAAATGCAAGCGATAGCAAGTTACATGATTTATAACTTTTTTTGTTTTTCATAAATGTACCTTTCAAAGTTTTTGCAATGATATATATTGCAGAGGCTTTGACTATGTGGTGAAACTGTACTGATATCAGACCCATGTAGCTATCTGGCTTGTTAGGCTGGGTTTGAAGACATTACATGTCTGAAAAATTCATGCTTGCAAACTGATAAGAACTTGTTGCATAAATGCTTGGAGTTAGTGTTTAGATCTAGTTTCTAGCCCTACCCTTCACTGATAATAGCAAATTAGCTTGAAATCAGCTGATCTGAAGGTGGAGCCAATGAAAGAGATAGTGAATTCTGACTATTTTGACTTTTATGTAAACAAAACTATGCTTGTTTGGAGGTTTTGGTAAAGCTCCATCTATTAATCATATATATATTGTAACATAAATTAAAGATCATTCAAAAGATATCAAGAATTATAAGCAAATTATTAATAACAAGTATTTATAACTCAGGTATATGGAAATCATGTGAAGTGAGTACACTAGTAATTCAATAAAATATAACTCAAGTATACAGGCAGTAGATCTTATTCACTTTCATTTCTTGGTTTGATGTTAAGTGCATGTTTAAACAAATACTAAGTGAATATGGTCTAGCAGGGCGCCACTAGATTATCTTAATCTAGACACGGTTATATCTGATAACCTTTCACATGTACTGGGTTTGAATCCCTTCTTGGTACTTTATTTCTAATAAAATGGGAGATTTTGCTTTTTGAGCCATATCACTATATGCACTAATATTTAGGTAAAAGTAAAATATCTATAAACCAAAGTGGAGTATACTAGACATAAATCATTT
Organism: Epiperipatus broadwayi; assembly: GCA_028023455.1. NCBI lineage: Eukaryota > Metazoa > Onychophora > Udeonychophora > Euonychophora > Peripatidae > Epiperipatus > Epiperipatus broadwayi. Next base: position 1,293,447 of record JAQFVV010006318.1, on the reverse strand, counting down.
CTCAGATCTTAACATAACAAATGTGTTTCAATATTTTATAAGTTTACTAGCTCAGCTTATATATAACTAATTTAGGATGGCAATTCACTCATCCTTGCATGAAATAGATGATGGGATGTGGTTATAATAATACTAAGAGATCACTAAATATTATGAAATTAATATTTATTTATGGCCTTTAAACAGTTAAACAGCTCATTAATTAAAATGTTGATAATGATGATGATGATGATAATAATAATGATAATGACAATGGTTTCAACTACAGCTCTAGGACTAAGCCTAAACATAAAACTAATTTTTATAAAGAAATTCATAATTATTGCTTAATTTTAGCATATTTACTTATATCTTAAATAACTAATATTCAACCATTGATGATGATGAATAATCACACTTAACAAAGACTACACTTAATGAAATATATACGCCTCATTTAATAAAACAAACTAATATTTATTACTACATTTCTAACATATACATAAAAATTTCTAGATAAATATGAAAAATTGACATGAATAATAATAATGATAATAATTGATTATATAACAATCCTCAGATTAATTTCAAGTTCTTCCCCCTTTCCCTTCAAATGTATTTTGTATTAATAAGTTGGACGTCACATTGACCATGATTTTCACTCCATGAGAAAAGTATTTCAAGAAAAAAAAAATATTATCTGCTCATTAGCACACATACTTTAAAAATCTAACATGTAAATAGAATGTAAAAAAAAAAATGTTAGTAGAATTGAAAGAGCAAGTTTTAGAAAAGAGTTTTAAATCATTATCTCCCCCTCCCTTCCAATCGCTGAAATCTATACTTTCTCAAGACAAAATAATTTAATATTTTAACACCACCTATTATTTCACATTCACTCGCAATTATACACATATAAAAATATCATTATGTATGTGCATGTTTATCCCATAATAACAAAATATTATTTAAAACCAAAATAATAATAATATATTAGTTAAAACTAAAATCATAATACCATAAAAAAAATTGTTTTACACATTAATATTTTTCATAACTGTAAAATTAATAAACAAATAATTTTCATACATTCAAGATAATTTATGAAGCTCAAAGTTATTATTAGTAAGACATTCTTGTTTTAATCGATCTGAATAGTCTTTAAAAGTTCTTTAAATAAAATATACCACTTTATTGCTAAAATGTTTATTAAGACTGATATTATAAAGAAAATAGATATAAAAAGTCATATTACTGATCTTTTGTTTGTGGCGAATTTCCAAGGGTTCAAACTTGTCTTGTATAATGTCTATATTTCTGCAGCTACCATTTCTGTTTTACGTGGGAACAATCTCTTTCTTGAGGTGTATAACTATTTGATGATGATGACTCTATTAAGGTTATTTGCTTTAGTGGACAATTTGGAAATCATTGTATTAATTTTTCTTCTCTTCCTGTCAAGCATGTGGATGAAATACAGCAGTTGTTTTCACATTTATAAATTTTCTTGAATTTAAAATCAGTTGTTGTAACAATTAATTGGACTTGATGATTAATATTTATCAGTAGGTTAATTCATCTTCTTTGAATGCAGGTAAATGCTTTCTTCCTTCTATTAAAAACATCTTATTTCTCTGGTCAGTTGAAAGGTGTAGAATATTATTTTAGACACAACATCTTTTCTTTCCTATGTGATGTGCAGCTTCCTCCAGATGGTCCGAAAAAATGGGACATATATATATTTTTTCTAGCCAGACATTTTTTATATTTTCAACATTCAATTTAATAGTAGAAACTGAATCATAAACACCAAAAAAATAATTCCAGACACTTTTTATATCCAATTTTTAGCTAACTTAACCAATCAGAGATAGCGTCACTTGCTATTTTTGGACAAATTTGTTTTAATTAGATCTCTAATTTATTTTCAACTAAATTATTTTTCAACTGAAAAGTTTAATCCTTTTTCCAGACACTTTTGTTTAAAAAAAAAATCCTTATTTCCTTTCTTTTCTCTTTTTTCTTTTTTTTAACATCCAGGTAACATTTCAAATCTTTGAGCTTCCTTCTTTAGATCTTAAGATAAGACAATTTCAAAATTAGAGCTCTCACCCATTATAAGCTCCCAAAGTGAAAAACAATTATTTACAAAAAAAAAATTGCTACAAAGATCGATATCTGATTAAACAGATTTCCTCTTTTAACAAAAAATTGTACAAAAAAAAATAATTTGACAGATTTAATCCTTCCTTTTCTTTCAATATTTAGGAAATGTAAATTTCTGTATGTAATGTACACACATCCTTCATTCTTTCAAATCATTCATAAACTAACATTAAATAATATAATTGCTAGCTTAGTAATTATAACCCAATTATTTAATTAAATCTGTAACTTTTAAATCCCACTTATAATTAAAGAAAAGCAAAATAGAAGTATAGAATAAGACATTAAAATTGATCAAGCATAAGTTAGTTTTAAAGAAAGTTAAAATGTTGAATATTTGAAATATAAAACAATTAAATAGCTTACACATACACTGCCTATACGTATGCATTATAACTTTGCTTTTTAACAGAAAATTTAAATATTAAATGTGTGTGCTGCTCCTTTTGAGATTTATTAACACACAAACAAGTAAAGCATATAATTGTTGTCCCACTCTCTTTCTGTCTAAAGTGTTTAAAATTTTGATCTGGTAGGGTTTGAACTTGGATGCCCTACAGCTTCTTTTATGGTTATATAAAATTGTGATGATGATTTTGTTTTACACTTTCTTACATGCACATTACTATAAATTTGGCTAGTGACCAAATTGTAATGGCACAATATATATATATTGTACATAAGTGAACCTTCACTTCGTTCTAATAGTTGCCAGAATTTATATTAGCTAAACCATATTATACAATTATCTGTTTTTAAAAAAATGATAAAAAAAAGAAAAAAAATTAGTTAATTAATGAATAGGATATAATAGTAATTGGTAATGTTGTGATATTTAGTAAATTTATATAATTATATGTGTGCAAAGTAAGTCACCTATTTGTAATTAGTTGTGTTTAAGATGTAAGATATTTTTTCAAAATAAATATTTATTTTAGCATTTAAAATAATAATAGATAATGTTAAATATATCATAAAATAACTTGTTTTATTTATTTCTAGTTTATAGCTAATAATTGAACTAATATTATAAGTAGAATAAATAATGTAAATTTGATTTAAAATTAATCTTCAGTTTTATTAAAGCCATCAAATAATAATTTAATCTTTAATGTAAATTAGCCTTAATTTGTTAATAGTTATTTTAAATATAATATACTTCAATAGTTTTTATTTGTAGTCATTAAAAAGTTATAATTAACTAATGGAGGTCAAGTATGGTTATCCCTGTGTGTCTGCATGCATAGAGATATAAGAAGAAAATGAATAGATAATTTAACTATATTAAAAACAAGAAAACAAATGAATGAATAAAATCATTATAATTAGATTTTTAAAAAGTTTTTGATAAATGAAACTAGTTTAATTTTATATTAGTTTTTCTATTTTTATTTTATGTAATACATTTTTTATTAAGGTTACATAAAAACTAATAATTAACTTTTAATTTAAAGTCATTAAACCACATGATTTTCAAATATTTAGATCAAACTGATGTCATTTATCAAATTGATCATTTTTCCAGCTGATTTTTTAAAAAAATTACAGTTAAAAAATAAATTATATTATTGTTGATTAAGGGAAATTGACATGAAAATTTTGAGAGGAGATAGAAAGAATAAGAATATAAGTAGAAAAGTTTTAGTGTATTAAGTGGTGTGTGTTATTGAATTCTGAAGTTTCCTGAAATCTTTCTTGTCGAAAATAAGTAGTAAATATAATTTAAAGTTTATTATTTTTTTAAACAAAAGTATGGTAAATTATCAATTTAATTGTTCCAAGACTACAATGAGTGACTGCTAAGAGGAATAGGTAACCCATTTTCTTGTCATTGACTTACAGTTAATTCTCGAAAGCTGTCATAAAAATGTTTAAAGGAAATTTTATACATGTTATCTTCTCTGCTAACTGCATAAATTATATCTTCTGTGAAATGAATTTAAAATATAGACAATTACTATATTTATGGCTTAATGACTTTTATTGCACTGAACTTTATATTCTAAATTTACTCAGTTATTCTTTAAATAACCTAAAATTTAAACAAGGAAAATTTTTAAAAAAACTTTGTAGTGACTTAATTGTATATTTGAAAATCTTCAGTATTCTTGTTAATTTCGTTTATAGCTGATTTCAAGTTCCTATATTATATTAATTATTTCTGATAGTAACTAAAAGATATTCTTCATTATATTAATTACCTGTTTTTAAAATAGTTTTTATAAAAATGTTTTGAACTGCAATTATTGAAGAAACAACTTTTATCTGTTGAATTTTGATAGTATATTTATAATGAACCTTATATAGTTGTTTATATCTGTACTAAAAAATTGTGATAATTTATTCTAGCACAATAAACAGATTGAATTCTCTACTTGCAAAATGCCCCCAATCTTATTTTTAAAAAAAGTGCAGAGAAATTATTTAGAAGCATCTTAAAATATTGTATGTAAAAATAATTTTAAAAAGAGAAAAACTGCTTTAAAATGCATTCTTTTAGAAAAAAGAACTGGAATTAAAATGAAGCTATATTATTGTATAAGTAAACCTGGAATCACATAATGATATTCTCAGCTGAATCATTTGTTTTACTTAACCATTTTATTGCTGGATCCTTACTATTTTATTAGTATCATCATGATGTTTTATTATATTGCTTATTTAAACTAAAAATCTCTTTAAAGGAAGAATTGCATTAACTTTAAAGAACTATTGAATATGTTTCATTTGGAAATCTTTGCTATAATTAAATTAAATATTTTGACCTGAAGCTTCATGCCATCAGATAAATAGTATTCAATAAATTATATACATGTCTTGAATTGAAAAAACCAGTATGGAGAAAGCTGAAGTTATAACTAAAGTTATTGTATTTTTATTTTTGCATGTTTCATTGGTTTTTTTTTTAAAAAAAAAAAGAAACCGGAAAAATATTTATGCTATATTACTTTATAAGTATGTGTAATACTGCTGGGTATAAATATAACACTTAATTTAATTTTTATAATTTTAGTCTTAATGGGTTTATTAGAATGAGTAGACATTCTACCATTCTCAGGTGATATTAGTATTATTATATTTGATACGCGTTTCACAAGTTAATGTATATTTTAATAATTTTATCCCTGGAGATTTTAATATCTCATTCTTAGCTAATTTGAATGTGTGATATTTCACTCAGTTTTATATAAATCAGCCAAAGAGGTTTATTAAAGGGTTTTCCATTCATTTGTTTTATAAATGCTACCTTAATAATAAGCTTTGAGAATTAACTTTCTCGCACCTAATTCGTGGATTTTTAAATGTCCACTACATTTTAATATTTAATATTTTATTATGTGTGCATTGTACCTTTGTCTAGAATTTTATATGCATTTAATTTTTAATTAATTCTTATATAGCCAGTTGACATAGTTTGCATTGTTGGTTATGACATTGATTTTACGCATTGTATTTTTAAAATTCTTGTTAATGACTTAATCAGTTAAAGTGATGTTTATATCTTATTATTAGTTAAATATTTGTTAGCATCATAGTGCTAGGCTTTATTGATTTTCATTAGTATGCCTGATGGTGTAGACAAGGTCCACCATTCTTATTTTAGTGCTTTTCCATGAAATGATTGTGCTCATTCCTAGTGAGGATTATCATATATTAGATATTTGTATTTCTAGTGATTGTGATCACATATTTTGAAGTATTTATATCCCATGAAGAGGATCATATTTTCCTGGTGTCTAGTCCAGGCATCCTATTTTCTGCCTCAAAGATAGGTATTTTTGGAAGTCACCACATTCTTAGGAAGTTGTTCAGCTCTGTGGAGCATATGTGTATTTATTTTGGCCTATCACTCATGATGTATTAATGCTAGTTCCACCACAGAAGGTGATGTTGCATCTGTTTTAGATATGCAATGACAAGATATGTTTGTTTGAGGAACTCTATTTCTTCAGGTTGTATTTAGCTATTTTGAATGCTTTAAGGTAAATCAATGTCTGAATTCTGCTGTTATGATAGTTTTATCATCTACAAACCAAACAACAATAATTTATATTTATTTTTAAGTATGTAGATTATGCATATGGTTATAAGTGGCAATACACACATACTAAGTTTAATATGTTCATCCAGTGTTTTCACAGCTGGAATTGTATTTTAAATTCCAATTTTAAAAGCATTTGGTTTAATAATTTTATGTGGACAGAATTTATTGAAATATTTGTATAAATGACCTCTGAGGAGTAGCCTATGCAGCTAATTTGGTTTAAAGTTAGCTTGAATTTACTTAAAGACATCAATAGCTATAATCTTAATAATGTCAGTGTAACTAATGATATTTTAAAATATATGCTGTATATGCTAGTCCCAGCTTAGCATTTGCTTAGCTTATAGTATTCAATATAAATCTATTAGTGTATTATTCTGGTTGTTAAATGCTACCACAATATTATGAAATATGCCAATCAAAATAGTTATGTTTGTTAAGCTCATACCATTATAATTAAAGTAAAAATATTTAGAATCCTTAATTATTTGAGGAAATTATTTGGATAGAATTTAATATCAAATAGCCTCTGTTTGCTCTTGTATTTATTTATTTTTGTTTATTAAAATAAACAGTTGTAAAAAAAAGTTAAAGAGGAATAATCAGTGACTTTAATCAAATAAATTGTTGTAATTTCTGTAAGTCAAAACAAGACTGATAGTCAAAATGTTTAAAAAAATTACAGCGCTATCTTGGCAATGTTTGTTCCAGTAAATTTGTTTTTTGTTTTGTAAATATTTATTCTTTATTGTTATTAATAAACCGGATTTATTATTACTTAAAATTTTAGTTTCTGTTTGTTTTTCTTTTATATGAAATATTGTCTTGAGTTACAAAGGTTCACAAAAATTTCATAAAGTATACAAAATAATTTATACTGGTCTAAATTATATAAAGCCATGCTAATCTTTGTGATTCTCAGATTAAATCACAGTAACAGATAATCACCTAATTACAGATACTTATTAGAATGCTCATTTAAAATTGATTTCAAAGTTATTATTATATCATCTTAGACTGAAGATTATGCAATGTGAAATGAAGAATATTAGTGATTCAGAAGATTATTTACTATGCTTTAAAACTGCACATTATCTTACATTATCCTGTACATTTTAAAATTAAAAATCCATCTGCATTTAATGTCAGTAGTAGGTTGTCTGTATGCGGAAAGGCATAAAAAGTACCCTTGTCCTTTTTCCAGCTCGAGTGATGTCTTGGGTAATAGGCCATAATTAGTTTAAATTTAGATTAATTAATCAAACCTTTAAATTAATATATTTTCTTTTAGTATGACAAGATTGAACATGGTCGACCACGATATCACTCACTTGTTTATTAATCCAAGCAATCATTTATTAGACAACTTAAACTTTTATCTTGCACAAGAGTTTAGTTTTAAAACCCCTTAGATTGTTTACTCTTGTTGCCTTATTAATTAATATAATTCAGTGAGATAGTCCTTCCTACAAAGTATCATTTGTTTTATTCAAAGTGTATGATCTGATAGTAGACCGAGTCTAATAACTATTAAATAATGATTTAAATTGTCTTTTAGATTATTTATGTTAGATTATTAATATGCCATAATAATTATTTGCATTGGTATTAGATTTGGTCTCTATCCAATTGCATATCTCTGGATCATCATTCACTCTTGATTATATTGTAACCCCACTGAGCCAGGTCATTAGGAGTCTCTAATAGATTATGATAATTAGTTCATTTCCATTCTCAAATGGATTAGTTTATTTGTTTCATTCCTTTTCATTTTTATCTTCTTCATCTTCATCTTATCTAATATCTTCATCATTATCATTTCATCTTTTCCATCTCCTTTTCTATATCTCTAATAGTGTCATGTCTCTATTTACTTTATCTCATTTCAACTTCGCATTTCTCTCTTTCATTATCTTCATCATCGTCATCCATCATTCATTCCATCATCTTCATCATTTTCATTTCCATCTCTTCACATCATCATCCATTTCTCTCTTTCTCCTCTTCCTCTTCATTCCATCACTTTCTTCTCATTTCTCTTCTCTTTTTCTTCCTCGTCTCATTTCATCTTTATTTATTTCTTTTCATTTGATATTTTTGTCATACACACCCAGTCATATTTAAAGGTTACAATATATATAATATTTTGTAAATCTAGTAATATATATTCATTGTTAATAATTTGTTCATCATCATCATCAACCATTATCAATCCACTGCAGGATGAAGGTCTCTCCAAGTTTAATCCATCTTCTCCGATCTTTAGCTTCTCTTTTCCACAACACCCCTGCACATTTTCTTATTTCATCCATCCATCTCACATGTGGTCTCTTTCTGGGTCTTTTACAATCTCTTGGAATACAGTTTAAAATTTCAATTGTCCATCTATTATCATTTCTTCTAGCAATATGTCCATCCCAACTCCATTTCAATCTTTTAATTTTTTCAATAAGGTCAGTAACACCTGTTTGTTGTCTTACCCATACATTGCGTTTTCGATCTCTTCTTGTTACTCCCAACATACATCTCTCCATACTCCTTTGAGTGGTCTGAAGTCTCTGTATTGCTCTTCTATTAAGTGTCCAAGTCTCAGATCCATAAGTAAGAACTGGTAAAACACATTTGTTAAAAACCATTCTTTTCAAACACATAGGCATATTTCCTTTTAGTATCAAGTTATTTCTACCAAAAGCACTCCAACCAAGTTTAATTCTATGATTAATTTCCTCCATTATGTTTCCATCTGTATTAATAATCTGACCTAGGTATTTGTAACTGTTAACGTCTTCTAATTCTTCATAATCAATCTTTATTTTCATATTTTGAGCAAATCGATTAAACATTACTTTAGTCTTTTTAACATTTATCTTTAGTCCTATTTTTCTACTTTCATCTGCTAACTCCTGTAACATTTCCTGCAGCTCTGAAGCATTATTTGTTAAGTTATTTTATTTATTAATCGACTTAGTTTGGGTTTGCTTATCGAACTCAATCCAAACATTATGCTTTTAACATCCACTATGCTAATAATATTCACAACCCTTAGAAATCATGCAATCTATTGGAGAACATTCAGGGATAGTGGTGATAATTTATAAATGATGATGATTAGGTTTTACTAAATTTTTCTAAAAGTGAACGTTTCAATCTTCTCCACTCTCCAACTCATGGATGGCAGAAGAGTTGGTCGTTGGAGAAGATTGACACCTATTTATTAAAGTTTGAAGATTTGCAATCTTAATATCAACTGAACACTGGTTATATATATATATATGTGTGTGAGCGTGCGTGTGGGGGGGGGATAATAATCTGGACCAACTGATGAGAGCTGGTTCAGCACAAAATACATATATTGAAGATCATTTATTTTTTTCACATACACGTGGTCTTGTATATCGGTTGTATAAGTTGGAGTGGATACAGTAATGAGTTCGAAAGTCTAAGTTCAAATCCCTTCTAATAAAAAAGTTATATAAACATTAATAAAACAATTTGTCATATATTGAATATAAAAGAGAAATGATAAAGCTATTTTTATCAATAGCATGCTAAATGGGTTGTTTTATTTTTAAAGTGACATTATGCTAAAAATACGTTTTGATCATTATATGTGGTGAGGATTATATTAGAATAGTAATAATATATAGGTTATTATCGTTTTTTTCAGGTGATCATTATTAATTTTAACCGCCTCTTACGAGGCATCTCGTCGACATCTGATGTCACTCTAATTCTGCTAGTTTTAATGGTAGAATATTCGTTTGACAGTTATTGATTAGGTTTTTAAAAGTTCTGTAAGATGGTGCCCTCTTCCGAATTATTTTACAAGTAAAAAATCAAAAAAAAACACATTTAAAACTAAACAAAGAAGAACCTTGTCGGTGATTGGCTGTCAGCCGGCTCTCAGCCGAAAAAGACATTCTGATTGGCTGGAAGAACAAAGAAACCGCCTGATCAAAGAAAATAAAGAAAAATGCTGAGATTTTCATTTCAAATGTAATTTAAGTATTAAAAAAATATAAAATGAGAAATTAAACTAGTTTTTTTAAAAATATACTAAAAAAACAAAATTATTTTCGAAAAATATTGAAGATTTTAGTAAAAATATTTAAGATTTAGCAAAAAGAAATCTTTACTTTTCCATAACGTAAAATTGAAAAAAAGCGTTTGCGTCAGCACTTTTTTGTTTAGACATTCGCTTTATGTTTGCCGAAATTGAATATATTTTATAATAAATAAATAGCAATTTATTTTTGAAAGAACTTTTGTTCTTTTTCATAACCTGAAAAATTAGTAATATACTTTTTATAAACGTATCTGAGTTGAATTTAATATTATAGGCGAATATGTTTTAACAATAGGCTTTGTCTTCAGTTTGTGAGTTGGCCAATTAAAAGATTTGATTTTTACCTCATACAACCAATAATATAATTAGCGGTTAAAGGGTTAAATCCTTTATAAAACTCAGAAAATGATGTAAAGTCTAATACATTTCATTTTTAAATATATATTTATTTTAACTAATTAATATTATTGGGATAGAAATTGCAAATATTTTTTCTCTCTAGGTTTCCCAGCTGTCCATGATTGACCAATCAGCCACAATCATGGTTCTTCCACAGGAATCTTTTTAGGGTACCACATACTCGCAAACACTAACTAACTCATCAAGTCATAAAAAGAATTTTAATATATCTATCTATGACTTCTATTCAAAAAGGTGAGAAATAAAACATAAATAAGCCTATGGATTTGAATATATAATAATTCAATTAAAAAATTATTATTGACTTTTCAAACGTATTTTAATAATGGCTACTGTAATTTTTAATTGACAATTTAAATCTATATTTATCTGAAATTTAATATTGCAACTAAGGGTTCATTATTAATTTCAAAAAGTTTCATACCTTATTTTTGACAAATTTTAAATTATCTAAAATGAATTATTTACTACTCATCTGCTATTAAATTGTTTAGCTAATATTTTATTTTATTTCTAGATTATTGCTATTTAATATACATGAACATTTTTAGTTTTTAATTATGCTTCTATCAAATATATTTTTTCTGGTATAGTCTATGTATGTATGAGTGTGCATGTGTGAGAGTGTGTATTGCATCATGTGTAAAAATATTATTTACAATATACCCACAAGTATATGAACATACATTATGGTAGTAAATAATATTACTAGTTGATATGTTAATTACTGAGTAAATATGTAGTAAAATATATGAATATCTTGGAAGAATTATAGATTGCTTAGAAATAATATATGTTTTTCACAAAGCTTACAACAAAAATCCAACTTCTTATAATTCTAGTTTAAGAGACTTGGCACCATGTTGACTTTTTAAAAAACTGACATGAGACACAATTTTCACAATAACTTCAGTTTTAAAAATGTTAGAGCAAAATACTATACATTGACAAAAAATAGAAAAACTAAAAAAAACAATGAGGCTAATTACAATTAAAAAAGTAAGGAAAAAAGGAAATTTCAACGTCTGAAATAAGTATTACTTTATTGTTTGTTCATAATTTCTAATTTATCACTAATTACATTTAAATTATATCTTTATTGATAATTTCTTTGCATTTTTCATAAAATTCTCATTCAAATTTTTACCTGAGACAATCCATAGCTTTATAATCTCCAAAAATAGTTGTATAAGAATTCTCATTTTTGTCTTGTACCCAAAAAGATAACAAATCTCAAGATATCTATAAGAAAAAAATTCATCCTAATAAAAGATACAAAATAAATCATTTCCAGAAGGTGGATATACATTTTTCATCATTGCAATTGGCTTCTTGTCTAGCTAAAACTAGAAATTGTAGGCCACTGTCTGTATCAATGACAAAATGAGTTTCATCTCTTTATTTTATATTTTTGTGTACACCAGTGATGTTTATATTCTCTATGTACACCAGTGGTGCTATCTTGTTATATCGATTGTTTCACAGAGATATAATTTATTTGCATATAGCTCATATGCTAGCTATAGACTTGAAAATAATGTGATGCAAGATGTAGTAAAACTACTCACTCCACAGCATTAGTACCAAGGCATAGGCAAGAATCAGGATTTGATTCTTTGCTTGCATACAATTCCATGTGGCATATATATATATATATAACCATTGTGGATATCATCACACAATTTGAAATCTCTCTTTATTGGTTTTTAAGTGTTTATATTTTCACATGTTACTATGCACAGTAAATTTTGTGACTGCTTTATCAATTGCAACCTTTCTGTACATCTGATAATCAGGTCTTAAAATTTACATTGCACTGCTCTATAATTTTTATATATAAAAATTATTACTTGTTATACAAACACAGACATGCAAGTGAAAACAAAATCACACTAATACAAATATAAACATGCTAATAAATTATTAAACCTTTTGAGCATCATTATGTCTATAAAATAGGTTGCCTCAAACATGGATCAGAGTTCCAAAACTGCATTGTACATAAATCACTTGTTATATTTGAATACAAATATATTTTCTGTACTGTATAATTTATATACACCTGGGTCTCATTTTACATGATAGATAGGTTCCTCAGAAAACACGTGCAAATGAAATCGTGCAAAAATAGACTTAACTTACATTGAATAAGAGAGGATGCAGTCTGTGATTTTTCAAAATTCGCATAAAAGCAAAGCACCAATGTAAATTACTTTAAAATTTGCGCAAAAAAAAAAGAAGAAAATAAAATATGACTAATAAAAAATTTCAAATTTGAAAAAAATTGATACAAGACAAACTTTTTTTAACTATAATATTTAATTTTATTCAAAATAATATATTTTATGCATAATTTACAGTACAGTAATTTACATTTTTATACATGTTTTAATTATTATGATTTTCTGGTGACAACATAATTAGTAATTAATCTTTGAGATGATGATTTTATTAATTGTTTACGAAGCTCGCGATATCCAGACATACAACCATTTAGCTCTCGTGGAAATTTAAGAGCACATTAATGATTAGTATCATTAATAAGAAAATAATAATTGATTACATTCTTTTTTAAAAAGCAAAAACAGAATGTGATTTAAAATGCAAAATTAACATGCACAATGTTTGAACAAATTTACATTATAATCAGGTAAAATTTAATATGTGTATACATAAAATGTGGAAATCATAATTTTAATTTTATTATTGCATAAAATCTTACTATTATAAAGCACTGAAAATATCAAAATTACTAAGATGAAAGTCGAATTCCAATAATGTGCTATTACTTTGAATATAACGTAAGTGTGCAAAATTTATTATTTAAAGTAATAGTGCATTATCAGAAATTGACTTCCAGTGAAACACGAATTGTGTAACTTCAAAATCGTGTTAAATAAGTCCACGTAAAAAGAGATCCAGGTGTACTACACAGACACACTAATATAAATGCAAACACATGAATAAATTATACCATTTATCAAATAATTAAAAAAAATTAAAATACTATTCAAATAATTAAAAAATTAAAATTGAATATTTACAACTCAATATTCTGATTATATTTTTGTCAGGATAAAGGCCTTGAAATTAGAATCAACAGTGGATTTTTAATCCATTTTAGTAATGAAACTGGCTGATAAACAAATTCTGCCTTTTTTGTCTTCATGCAATCTAGTAAACTGAGCAAAAAATAAAAAAAATAAATGAACCTATTAATAAAAATATTAATTAAAAATTCACATTTTGTCCAATTTCAACATGAGATATGCTATTTCAAAAAGAAAGTAAAGCAGCCTCAACTTCTGGAATTTTGTAAATTTCATGTGTATAGTTCTCCTGATATTTTAAAAACAAACAGAAAATTTCAATGAATCAGCTGCCTCTAGAAACTATCATGCAACTGCCACTGAAGCCTTTAATTTTTCTGATTAAGTTTGTTAACTGAGAATAAATTTCATTTATTGAATTGATTTTTGTCAAACATCATTTTGAAAATTTTTAAATACAATCAAAATTTAAAACAAATCCATCCTCCTTTTTTAATTTTTTTAGTTTTTTTTAGTGTGCAATATATATATATTTGAATTGATGACATTTGCTTCTGCTTTTGTTTTTGAATTTAATGGCAGTTGAGGCAAGTTTAAGAAATTAACCAAAAGTACTTTTGTGGATTTAAGGATTGTTTGTAATAGTTTGTAAACTGTTAAATTTATTATTTCAATTATAATTACAATTTTTTTTAATTAACAGACATTTTATTTATTTTATATATATATATATTATGTGTGTGTTTAAAACAAATATTACATGCATTTATATATATATATATTGAAGCAGTTGATGTCTAGTCACATTAAGCTTCATGCTTCACCTTCCATACTAACCTCCTACAGGGTCTGTAATTCAGCCCTTGCTGTATATATATAAATGCCATCTCACCCACACACTGTAATATAATAATTAGGAACAGTCATGTAAAACATTTTGTCAAAATAAACAGTAGTGTGCATGTGATATTTGTATTTACAAGGCAATTATCTTAGTAAAATTACTGCTGAAAAATTATGTTTTTTTTTTTTAATATGTTATTAATTATATTTTGGGCTTAAAAGGTTCAAGATACTTTTAGAATCATTACTAAGTGAAAATAAACTGTTGTTCTATGTTACATTATTTTTGCTAATTAAAAATTATAAGATTGTAATTAAAATATGAAGGAATTTCTTTATTTCTTTTCACAAATCTTTTAAAAAATTTTAACATCTTTTAAAAAGTGTCTTGAACCTTATCAGTTTTAAAATATTTTGCTAATCTTATTAAATTTATTGATTGGAATTGTTATGGGCAAATGAAGTTGCATTGTTGAAAGGATTTTAAAAAAGTATAAAATGGCCCAGAGAACAAAAGAGATTCATTCAGTAAGTAGGTTGCTAGATTGACACATTCACATTTTTCCAAGATAATTCTTCACAGAAAACTTCAAGAAGTCAATACATATGAACAGTGAGTAGAAGGAAGCAAGCACTTTTGTCCAGACCTCTTGGAAGCTATCTGCTGCTGCAATGCTTTGTCTATCTAACTGGTCACACTAGATGACCACCTGAGTGCTGATCCAACTGCTGCCTGCCATATTGTACCTGCCTGACACTTTGAAAAGCACTAGAGAGAAGAAATCTATCCATGTGTGTCTCCACTAGATCCTGAAGTATATTCATTCAATGTATAAAGCTGCCTTTAATATGTAAAATCCTTTTGTAATTTGTCTAAATAAGATGTAATGAAACTTTTACCTCTTCATCTATATAATAGTTTCAAATTTTCTTTCAAGTGTGCTCACTAAACTCTCCCTAAAATACCTTAGTAGCTTAATGTACTTCTAACCATCCTTTTCATGCTTAATTATAGTTATATAACTTTGTGTGGCTCTATTAAATTTTTACTTATTTTATGAATCTATATAATTTATTTAAAATGAATGTTTATTAATTATGAAACTGGAGAGAATCAGAGGTGTCACCCAGAATCGATATTTAAAGTTATTGCTTATTTTCCTGAAAATGACTCACCAATTGATTTTAGTTAAATTAAATATTCATAGATGCCATTTAATTTATTGATATTAAAATTTATAGTTTACATTTATTTTAAAGATCATGAACTTTATAATAATTATGACAACCATTATCTCCTGCCACTGCCTAGATGGTCATTTATATTATTTAATATGTACATGGGAAACAAAATTAAATATAATTTTGTTAGTATAATGTAATAATTAAAAAAGGTAATTATTCATTATAATTACTGGCATACTCTTGTTTCTATTATGGTGCTCGGTTATATATATATATATATAATGCTTTGTCATTTAGGAACTTCGAAGTCCAAAACCACCCATCTACTTTCCTAAATTGTTCATAATCAGGGGCATATGCTGGAGCAGTCGATCTCAGTTTAAAATTGAACTTCATGGTTTTATCCACTTAACAATTACTAACCCATGTTCAAACCTTATATCCTGTCCCACTTCTTTATTTATGAAGGTGTAGTTCATATATGTTTCTGAGAAGCACACCTAAAGATTGTAAAGTATAACTTGTCAATCACAATTTTTTTTATTCTGTTTAAAGTATTTTAGGTGCAGCTCAGATATATATATACATATGGCAGCAAATACTAATCAAATATTAGCTTTCTAAATACTTTATTATATAAAGTATGTAAAACTTTGTCTTTTTAAATCATTTTATTTTTACTTATTAAACTGTATATTTTATAATCCAAGATAGAGAATGCAATTGTTAATTGTTCAAAAATAATTAAAATGGGGAAATTTAACATTGTTTCATTTTTGGGAAAGAATCTTTTAATTAAAGTTTAATAAAAATAAAAAGAGGAATCAAATTAAGGGTTCGTAATTTTGTTATAAACATCTGGAAATAGATTTGAATATATTCTGAGACATTATCTAATGATTTCATCTCCAAGAGCAATGGATAAAGCACATGTAATAATTTCAATTAGATTGAGGTTGAGATTTAAGTTAGAAATATGATATTAAAGGCATCCTCAAATATCTGAGAGGAGTATAAAATGGGCTAATTTTGACTGCCAAAGAGAGAACTTCATTTGAGAAATTTGCTTTGTCAACATATTCCACATTGCTCTGATTTTCAAAATGTTGTAGAAGCAGAAAAAAAATCACTTTTCTGATCCTGGGGGGGGGGGTCATCTTCCATTAGTGAACACCATGCTGCTACCCTGAAATGTAGAAAGGCTGGAAATAAGAATGTTGGAATGCCTAAAGGAAACTTGCAGTCATCTTAGAAATCACTTGGATTCTTTTAAACTGTCATGCACAAACTGAACTTTGAAAATAGACTCTTGAATATGTGCAAGATCACTAATTTAAGACTGTCATGTGAAACTAAACTAATTTACTCAACTAATCTTGACATATGATCTCCAAAATTCTTTCATAAATTATTTAATTCTGTTCTCTTTTTAAATGTAAATATAAATTTGTTCTCACACTAATTTTTTTTGTATTTATGTCTATCATATGCTCTCATTTTTCTCAATGTTGGTGTGCTTCTTTCTTTATATTAAGTTATTGTTACTGTTGGATGATGTATACTATGGCCACTAGGTGATGCTGCAGAATCACCAAGAAGCCTGCAAGTGATAAATTTCTATCCAAAACTTGCAGAAATTGATGGCAAATTTAAATTAAAATGCCAAAGGCAAGACATTAAAAGTAAGTAAAAAATCAAGTAAAAAAAATCAAGTGAAATAATATGTTAATTTTAAAAAAAGTACACCCACACACAAAATCATAAAAATATATAATTAAGTAAAAGACAAAATTTCTAATGCAACGTAAATCGAATAAATTTTTCAAAAATACAAATTAAAAACAAAAACCAAGAAAACACTATGAAATTCGAATTACAAAAAAACAGAAATTGGTGAAAATATGTCAAATGCAACCACCACCTATGAGAATAAAGAATTATTTGCTGAAATGGACAAATAAGCATTTATTTTATATAGTGTATGTTTACAATTGTATACATTCAAATATCAGCCTTTTAAGCTAACACTTGCAAAGCATATGCACAATTAGCTTAAAAGGCTGATATTTGAATGAAATGGACAAAGTAAAATGCCTAAGGCATTATTTATATGAGTGAGTTATAAACATTGTTTCATGCCAATTAAGATAGCCCTCAGTCATATGGCATATTGTCTAGCTATGTATTGTTCAGTAATTTAAGAAAAAAAAATTAAATTTTCTTCAGCTTATTATTGGCAATGAGTAAATGAAGGAAAGTTTTATTTTATCATTTGTCAGTATGTGCTGGCTATATATAATATTCCTTTTTCTGCTAGTTTGACTGCACAGTCTACTGTGTTTGATTATTGCTATAAAATTATTTTTAATTCTTTTACTATGATGCTAAAGTTCATTGATTTTTGCCTTTTATATATTGAATATGATTTTCTTTAATTTTCAGCTTTTTAAAGTCTTATAAAGAAGAGATAATTCTTTTGAACACATTGTCCATTTTAGTATTTGTTTCAATGTTTGATATTAAGCTGTTTGCTGCTTGCAGTTGTTATAACATGAAAGAGAATGGAAATGACTTGGGTTTGCTTTTATACTGGGGCTCAACATCCATTGTGCAGTATACTCCCATTTTCAAATTCTTTTCATATTGCTATGGGTGCCTATTGTTATGCAATGTAATGTTTGTTGTTGATGTTAACATTATATAATAAAATCACATAGTAAAATTCTATTCTATTTTCCAACACTTGGCTGCATAGATATTGACTGGATCTCAGGTCATCATCACTTTGACTAAATTACTGTCTGATACCATGATGTCCACAGATTAACAAACAAGTTATTATTGGTGTACATATATAAGAGGTTTCTAAGATTAAGCATTTATTTTTCATTTAAAAAAGCATTTACTTCATTTCAATATTAATTTGGTCTTGTACTTATTAAAAGAAACTTTAAGTGTGTGTATATTTATATGTATGTTTGCATATAAAAAATATGTATTTAACCTATTATTTTAGCTTCTTTTTTATGAGTCTTTAGCTACTATTGTGGACATATAACAGTGGGTTTAAACTGGTTTGTAAGCTACCCTTACAATTCCCCTACGTTTACAGGATTAAAATTTTATGTTACAATTAAAACTTTAACACTAAACTAGTGTATAAGGTTTGTTTTACATTGGATAATTCAAGTTCTTTTCTCTTCCCCTTCTCCTTTTAAAAAAGGGTTATTTACTTTAGCTACTGCTGTTTTCTCAACTATACTTCTAATTTTTTAGTCTTTCACTTTATCTCTTGCCTCTTAGTAAAGTGAGATTTATATGGATCACTTTGTTTTTTTATTATTCTGATGGTTACATAATATGAGTTCAACCAGTAATATGTTTCTATATTATAGAAGGCACATAGTCAACTTGTTATCTTTACTTCTGCTTTTTTCAAGGCTTAATGGATTTTTCTAAGGACTAACTAAATATTGGACTATCCATCACTTTGAATGAATCAGCTCCTATATCTCAGTTGACTCTAAGTATCCCAGTAATTGTTTGTACAATCACCTGGGCATCCTCTCATCATAAATTAAAGAACCTATCCTTTTGATGTTATCTCACCCCTTTTTTACTCAAACCAAAAATTACACCTATCATTTAATTTATTTATCAGTTTAGCATATCATTTCTGTAGTAATTCTGATTGACTAAGATATGGTTTTAGGGTGTGGGCATTAAATGTTCCTTTAACTTCCCTTTTATCTCTATCCAAAATCCAGTTGGACCTGACTGCCACACAATAGTGAATGGTCCCTCATGCTGATAAAACTTCTGATATTTATTCTCTAGTGGTTTGCTTACATGGGGTGTCTTTATGAATACTTTGTCCCTTATCTTGAAGTTGTGAGCACTCTCTTTCTTGTTTTTCTTTTTCCATTCTGCTTTGTTGGTCAACTGTTCATTTGCTTTTAACATGTCCCTGTCTGTGTCAAAATTGGTACACATAATTGGGGATTGATATTTCCCAAATAATATGGGAGTAGCCTAGTTGAAGTGTAGACTGATGGGTGTGAATCCAGTTCATTCATTCACACTCCAATTGATATAGTTGAGTACATGCTTCATTTGCTTTATCCATCCCTTGTGCTTTTCCTCCAGGTAAGTCTAAAACAAATGTCTGAGCTTTTACATTACACCCTCACAATGTTTTGACTGTGGATTCCTAATGGATATAAGCATATTTCTCCACCCATTTTTTTGATTCTTTGGATAAGAAAGATGTGCCATGGTCTGTTAATATGGTCTTAGGCTTCCCTATTTTTGTGAATTGGAGGATGTATAATACCTTATTTGTGTGTGGGGTATTGGCTAAGCTGAAACATATTATATATATATATTCTAACCTCCCCCCGCGCATTCTC
The DNA here is from genome assembly GCA_028023455.1 of Epiperipatus broadwayi. Classification (NCBI taxonomy): domain Eukaryota; kingdom Metazoa; phylum Onychophora; class Udeonychophora; order Euonychophora; family Peripatidae; genus Epiperipatus; species Epiperipatus broadwayi. Next base: position 1,273,284 of record JAQFVV010006318.1, on the reverse strand, counting down.
ACCCCAAAATATACTGTTTATTACGAATATTACAGGTTCTAGCTCAGTTAACAAATAAATAAATAGAAATATTCAGCATTAATTAAAATGATTACTAGCTCTAATTTTAAAATACAAATACGGTTCAATTTTAAAATGAATTAAACAAATATTTACTATTTTCATGAGACATGGAGTGACAATACCGGTAACGAGATAGACTACATTGAGCCATTATCCACACGATACTACCTCAATGGCATAAGAACACTATCCCCCTTTTTACTATACCAAATAACTAACTCATAGTATTCTTACGACTTTCTGAGCTCTATTCACTATGATTAAAATAATAATCATATCTTAATCTTCTTTATAACAAGAATCTAGCTCAATTAAATAAAATGAAGTAAAATAAATAAAATCTCAGGTTCATAAATTGTATTCTAACTGATTTAAAATTACGGTAGTAAAATATGAAAAGGGAATTTTATGTCATAATCTACTACACAGCAACTAACAATAATAAAAATAATAATAACAATAATAATATAATATAATCTTATTTCTTCCTGAAATGAAATAAATAAATACGTACGTGGTAGTATTTTAATAATCTGACAACAGAATACGTGTGGCAACATTAGCATATAATTTAATGTAATATTGTGGCAACCGACTTATGACCAATAAATAATATAAAATTATGATCTTTTAATTTTAACATACCAATAAATTCTCAAAATTATTATAACACTTTTATGTTTACCTTTTGTGCAAAATTTATATGTCTGTTTCAATTATAAATGTATCGTGATTTCATGCATCCATGTGGAGAAATAACAACTCGGACACAAAAACTTTAGAACAAATTTAAAACAAAGTTTATTAACAACATAAATAAATTAACAATATTTTTACACTATATACATTGGATATCCCTTACTCTCATATCTCAACTTAGTTTATTAGTTTATAAAATGAAATCAAAATATTATTTATTTTTCCTAGTTAAATCTTATTTTTTAACACTTAAGAAAATACAGTATTATTACTTGATTTATTATTATGGTTAGCTTATTACAAAATACATTTCTTAGATGATTATCACAAACACTTTGCATCCCTAATATTATTAAAATTATATTTCTTACAAAATTTACATTCGTAGTAAAATTCTACAAAATAATAAAATTTTAGTTTTATATTGGTTGTATGGAATCTTACAAAGTCAAAACATTGTTCTACATTCGGTATTAGGTTTTTATTGTTCATTATCCGATGTTTATTAATCCTAATATTCTCATTCAAGCCTTACTTCGGATGATATAATTACAACTATTAATATACCATGCACAAGTATATGTTTATTATACCTTATTGAACTATTTTCTTAATAAATATGCAATACTTATTTTCTAAATATTATTAAAAAAAAATTCATTCAAATTTTATTATCACTTTTAAAATACTTGGTTTAGATTTCTTTTCAAAATCTTATATTCATTTCTGAATTAATTTTACAATGTATTATATGATTCTTTCTCTCTTTATGATATTTTGGACTTTCAATTTTAAAGTTACACAATTCTATACATTCCAGCAAATAAACTATTCTTACATAAACGATAACATATCTTCAGTTCTATTTTATTCATTATTTCTTTGAAAATATCTTTCTGACCGATGCAGATTCACAAAATAAGGATAGCGAAGATAGATGCATAGGATCAAAATACAACTAGAATATTACTCGTCATATATCTTGACAATCATGGCACAGTGAATTAAAAGACACTATAGAGGAGTGACCTTTACCTGTCTACCAACCTCTATTATAGGAACGATGCTAAAGCTATTTCTTCAGGTTTATTATAACATCAAAAGTTTAAAGATATGCAAAACACTGTCCAAACCATATGTGTTCAATCATAGGACTTTGTTAACTATACTAAATCACACAAAACTAAATATGATCCAAATCCTTTATTTTTCCTATTTCTTAAAAAAAAACATCATCTTGGTTTCCTCTCCACTAGTACTTCCAAGTCACTATCCGATCTTATTTCGCAAGATTTTTTCTATACTGTACATCGACAAATACATATCTGCATTACTAACAATAATAAAATTCATTTATTTTAAAACTATTCCACTGTTCTATAAGAAAATCTTTTTACTACTTTCCTCCGTATATTTAATCATATACAAACTATTTAAATATCTGAATACTTTATCACATGAAAGTTCAAAAGAATCACACAATTGTTCTGTTAAATTATATTATTAATATACTTTAAATAAATTATTGCATGCATATTCTGAATTACTCCTATCTCATTATATGTTAAAAAATGTTGTATAAAATGTGTACATATAATTTAAACTTTCACACTTCATTCTTAGGTCAATAGATGATCTAAAAAAAATACATTATGCATTATAAATAACTATTAAAATTACCAAACGACCTTTATCTCCTGGTTGCATTCTGGAGGCTTCACCATCCATTTGATCCTTGTAGATATAAGATTCACATCCATACACTTTATTTTTAAACAATATTTCTATAATTTTATCAAGCTATTATATTTAAATTTTAATATTACTAAATTTATGTTTTATGTTTTCCCTAATCTCACATAACATTTTATATTTTAAAATAAATTAGTAAAAAATATTCAAACTATATTTACTGTACTCCTTCATCAAATTTTCCTGAAAACCGTTCATATTAAAGCTAAAAAAAAAATGTTTATTATTTCTTCTTCAGACACTTAATGTTCTCCTCCCTGCTTGTTCAATTTTAAGGCAAAACAATTATTGATCTGTTTAATAAATATTCATAGATGACAATCCTTGGTTTTTTATAATATTTAATACAATTATTAATTATGATATCAATTAATCCCGTAAAGAAACGTCTACATATTCTCTTCTAATATTTTTCTGCTAATATTTTCCCCCGCGCGACTTTTACGATGCATCTTCTCAGTACTTTGATTTAAATATTCAACAAAACTTTTCTGTCTCCATGGATTCATTTCATTAAGTATATTAGATTTATATTTTCTAAATCAAGCATTTCTCCAATGAACACTTTATAATATTTTCCAATTCCTCTTAGAGAAAGTTTTTCTGTTCTTTTTTCATAAAAACACAATAGCTCTTTCATATTATTATTTGGTAATTTTTTTTTCTTCTTTTCAAATTCTGGTACTATATATTTTGTAATGTTTCCTTTAAAAAGATTAACATTCTTTCTTCATTATAACTTTTACATATTTTTTTCTTTATGATATACGCATCTTAATTTTCCCATAGAGAAGAATAAAAAAATTCAGAGTAGCCTTATAAATTTGTGCGTCATAAATTTTTCTGACGGCAAGTAACTTCTCTTTTAAGTTTTCCATATAACGTCCAAATTATATTCCTCTGAGTTACAATAATAAGTTTCTGGTTGAGCATAAATAAAGCTGTATCAAGGCACTTTACAAATATTTTTCCTTTATCATAACTTCTATATACTGTTTTCTGTAGTATTTCCATTTTACTTTAAGGTTTTGGCTAAACTTGAATAAAATATCCTGGTAAGAAAACTTTTAAAACTAGCCCTCCATGTAAAGGTAGTTCAAAATACTATATTTTAAAAAAACTTTTAGAATAAATATAAAATTTTAAAATTATATCACTTTTCTAGCTTACGATCTTATACAGCTAAAAAAATGTTACTCCCTCCTTCACTTACACATTACTTTCTCCCGCTCCGTCTAATTCTTATATTTTGTCTGCTAAAATACCTCCATTGATTGGTTAATGACTTTTTTAGCGCGAACAAATTTACACATTTTAGTTTTATAATAGATTAAACCTTTTTAAAATAAAGAATTTATGATGTCATGTCTTAAATATTATTTAGAATAGTATTTTTTAACTCAATTATAATTTTATCAAAATCATTTAAACTTTAAAACAATTATTAAAATATCATTTAATATTTCAACTTTTACTTTAACGATAGATAGCAATTATATTTAGTTTTATAATTCACAAACTTTATTATTATATTCTAACAAGCGTGTGTGTGAAGGTATATAATATACAGTCACATGATTACTAACTTTATCAGATGATTTTTTAATTTACGTCTTGGTCTAAATTACCAAAACTGATATATTTTATAAAAAATTTGGAAATTAATTTAAACTTGTAGAACTAAATATAATTCTCACTATCATAAAGTTTATTTTAAAATATACTCTATTAATTTTGACTCTTAAATATAATTATAACACTACATATAGCATTTATTTAATTTATTAGTTTTAAAATATCATACTCGAATTATTAATATATTTTTAACTATTTATAGCTGTGTTATTTTATATGGCCAGCTTTTACAACCATAAGCAAGGATATAATTAAGCTTTATTTAACTGTTTCCTTTTAAAATAATCCATTACACTTTTATATACCAGGTATTTTCAGCCTTAAATTGTACTATAAGATCTAATCGATCATACAATTATCAATATATTACACAAATGTATTTTAAAATTTAAAATTTTTTAGCAATTGACCATTCTACCCTATTATGACCTATAGATAAGGGCACAATATATATATACAATATATATATATATAAATAAGGGACCTTGTTGGTGTATTTATTTGATCTTTGGGTATATGTGCTTCAAGTAGGTACATAATAATAAAGAAAGCATGGTAAGTTCAATTACCTCAGAAAATATGGTTAAATAAATAAAACACATAATTCTCATGATCATGACCCACCAATGCCTAAATACCAGGTGTTGACATAAGCAAGGCACTGCTGGGTTGATATGGTAATAAAATCCAATGATGAGGCAGACTGGAATATGCTTGCCTCTGTGAGGCCATATCCAAGTCTCATTAGAGGATAGCTGGTAGGAAGGAATAAGCATCTTAAATCTCACCAACAGGCAGGCATGATCCACTGCCCATTTGGTGATACAATGAAGGTCTACTGAGTCTCAAATTGAAAGGAATATTCCCGCATCTGCATGGATCATATTCAAAAGGGCTCACTTATTAATTTTTCTAAGCAGGGATAAACACATGCTGAAGAAATGCAGTCATGTAAACATGAAGTTAGACAACCTAGCAATGCTATATAAATATTTGGACTTAAATTTAAAATCTGTCTATAAAATAAAACTTGACCACTCATGTCATAAGATTAAAATATGCTAATATCCATTATATAGGCTTAATCAAAGCATATGCAGTTATTATACATTGAAAAAGTTTATAAAGAAATTACTCCCAGCTTAATTAGAGATCTGCCCCATAGGTCTTACACATATACAGAATTGCCTACCATGATATATTAAATTGTGTTAAAAGTTTTAAAGAATTAAATTATCTTATCATAGATTTCATTATTTTTAATATAAATTTCACAGAATTATTTTAAAACTGCAGGCTTAATTATAAATCAGTGTTACACAGCATACATCATTTCTTCTAAAAGAAATTAAAGTTTGCTTTTAATATTTTAACATGGACTTAGTTTTGAAATTTGATATAAACCATTGGAATTGGATTAATGGCTAAATGTCAGTTTTTGAAAGAACCAATTTTAAATAGGCAAATTTAAAATTGCAAATAAAATTAAAGCACAAGTTAGAATCAGTGAGGAGGAATTTAAATATCTTGCTTTTACTTAATTATTGGAAATTTCTTTAGAGAATGTCAAATATTTTATTCTTTGAAATATTTTACTAAATTTACCTCCATCTGATCCTTAAACAATAAATCTAGCAAAATTTAAGAAAGATGAGTGCACCTGGGTCTTGTTTTATGTGGTAGATAGGTTCCACAGAAAATCCGCATTAAAAAAATTTGCACCTAAATAGACTTAACTTACCTTGAAAAATGGGAGATAGGTTCTGTAATTTTCAGAAATAGCATAAAGCAAAACAACAAAAAAAATTACTTTAAAATTTGCATTAAAAAAATAAGGAAATAAAGTATGACTAATAAAAAATATCAAATATTTGAAAAAAATTGATACAAGACAAACTTTTTTTACTTTTTTTTATTAACTACAGTATTTAATTTCACATTTTTTCATATGTATTTTAATCATTATCGCTATTTGACAATATGTGGTTCATTTGTAAACTGGTAAGAAATCTGATTTGTTGATGTGGTGTGATGTACTGTGGCTTCTCCTTAAAAAAAGTTAAGAATTTCTCAGCAATTATGCCAGAGAAACCTGTTAGTCACTTTATTTTCCATTCCCCACTCTAAATTTTCCCATATTCTGCTCCATCCCATTTACACAAGTAGTGCCAATTTCAGTCTTGTGCTATGTTAATGGTTTACTGTTGACAACTGATTTTTACTACTGAAATAAATTTTAAATGTTCACATTTTGTTTCTATATTTAAAAAAATGAGATTGCAACCAAAACAAAAAGATTATACATTATCATTAGAAAGCTTATTTTCAGTTTACAAAATCAATAAAATCTTTGTTATTTAATTTTAAAATCTATGATTATTTATTTCTGTTATATCTAACAGAATACATTTTAAAAGTTTAAAATTTTTGAATATTTATTGCGAGATTTTTATACATAAGTATAAATCTATTATTATTATTATTATTATTATTATTATTATTATTATTATTATTATTATTATTATTATTATTATTATTATTATTATTATTATTATTATTATTATTATTATTATTATTATTATTATTATTATTATTATTATTATTATTATTATTATTATTATTATTATTATTATTATTATTATTATTATTATTATTATTATTATTATTATTATTATTTAGTCATTAGTATAAATAGGTTATTCACATAAAAGCTAAGATTCTAAATACAGCTTCAAGCCATATTCACGTTAGCTGCTAATATAATGTTATATTTTTTGAAAAAAAAAGTATTTCAAAATAAGTTATTAATAATTTAAATTTCTTGATATCTAATAAATATAGTATAACAAAACCCGTATTTACCTCTCACTAACACGTATGTACTATCAAATATGTATGAGGCGTATGAATATTTAATTAATTAATTCGACCTAAAAAAAATATTATTATTTAAACTTGTGGTCATTCTCGCAACTGTGATATATCCCCCATGCATATTTATGGTTGTCCAAGGACACCAAGCACCAAACTTATATGGATATAAGTATTACACTTAGATATATCACCAACAAGAATACTATTTACGGAATGTGAGAGAGGTTCTGACCACCAGCTAGCTCAGTCTCATGGTCAGGTGACATCATAGCTGTGAGTAGCTATGAATGGGGTAAAGAGTTCACTTTTATTTCTATTTTTAAGTCTAAAAATGTCTAAACAATCCTAAACCAAATAAAATGAATTTATAAACAATCAAACTGAGTCAGTACTTTACTTTTTTGATATATGTTTATTGAATAAAAAATAATAATAATAATATTTAGCACTCTGTCATTTTTCTCTTTTTTTATCGCAATCATACATCATTCTCTCATAGATCTCACAACATATCTTAAGTAGCGAAAATCGATACTACGAAAGTTTGTATCATGTGACTTTTAACCTCCATTGCTTTCGTACATCCATAATGGAGCGACACTTTAAAGAATTATCATAAAGTTATTTCACAAGTCACCTTCACTGATTATAAAAACACAAAAATTTCTTTTTTATAAAGAAGATTTTTAACAGAACAATAATAAGAGTTCTTTACCTGCTTTCCCGGGAAGTAGCAGAAGCAATTTTTATTTATTTTATTTATTGTTCTATAGTTCTGTTCCTCAGGTAATTAGGCCATTCAAGGTAGTGATCTTAGATTTTTCTATGTCCGTTGGCTGATGAGGTTTATTTGATTCCACGCTGGAATTATGTGTTATTCGAGGTATCCTGGTTTTATGGAGGCAGCTGCAGTAAGTTGGGATCAGGGGCTTGAATCCGATGTGGCTTTTCTTACCCCAACATGTCTGTTGGAACCGCCATTATATAGTTTTAAATATTCACTCGTTGAGTTGTTTACTATTGTAGCTCTGCCGGAAAAAGATCCTATGCATTGTGGGTGGCTCGCTTTTATAGCCCCCTCCATTGTTTCCAGAAGCTTCTTTTTTACCTCACTTCCGATCTTCAAGGTGGAATAACCAGATCCATAGAAGTGTGATAACTCATGTCGTCATTTCTGTTTTAATATAACAGAACAATAAAATCCCGTTCTGCCGAAAAACTTTAGTTTTTCAACATGAAACAAAAAAAAAACCTCATTTCTCTCTTTTCACTACTCAATTCATTTATACACACATTTATCACACACATATGTATATCATTAAAAATGACAGAGTCCCTCCCCCCCCCATGTTTATGTATTTATAACCACCACCATGTAATTACCAAATTAAATATTAGATATATCTTTACATATATATATGACTACCAATTAAATACTTTATTTGTGACTGGGTTCGAACCCATTCTGTCACAATAGTGAAATATGAAAAATATTAAGAAGAAACATGAATTGCATAACTTCAAAATCGCATTAAAATAATCTGTATAAAATGAGACACAGGTGTAAATTGTAATAGTCAATCTTTCTTATTATGTACAATTAATTAAGCGTGCATTAAGAAAATATCTAAATAATATGATAAGAAACATTTTAATAATACAATAAATTACAATAGTATTAAAAAAATACACACACATACTTTAAGAACCATTAATAAATAAATTGTGGAAGCAAAGAATTGAATTATTATTTTACCAGACCATCATGAAACAATTTCGATAAACAGTAGAAATGGCTAGCTGATCACACAGTGAAACTATATACTGGGTTATTCTCTTTTCATGGTGACAGCATAGTATGTTGGCAATTTGGATGGCAAATGTAGGCAAAGACTTAATCGACCTAGCATTTATAAGTTCAGGCAAACTCCATAGTCAGCTTCTTGACGATGGCCAAAGAAATTGCGTGACCTACTCACTTGTAACTTGATGTAATTTAACAGCTTAAACTTTACAATAACTCTTCTGGAAGTTTACAGTAACTAAACTATACAAGAAGTTCACTATTACTCCTCCAGAAATTTACAATAGATAAAATTCTTTGTTTGTCCTGTATATATAATGGCTGTTTTCCAAATTAATTAATTAATTTAAAGTTTTAAAAAAATCTTTTCTTTATTATCTCAAAGAATCTGATTATAATCTTAACAGCAACTTAATTTGAAATTTTACTAATTGCATTTTTTAATTAAATTCTATGTCTTTAATTTTTTATCAAATTCCCAGTAATTATACTTTTGTCACCTTTTATTGCAATGACAACGTTACACTAAAATATAAATTCTAAAATTAGAATTTAGTGCCTACATTCTTTTAATATCAATTGTTTTTTTTAATTAATTAGAAAGTTAAACTTTCTTTGCTGATTTGAACCCCCATCTTTTTCACACTTACCAACTCATAATTAAATTTCATAATAAAAATTAACATTTTAATAAAAAATGTCATTTTTTTATACATTATATTTTTAAAATGTCTTATATTTATTTAACATAAGGGCAAATATATATATATATGAAGCACCTATATATATATATATACGCATGTATATATATATATGATTGCTTCAATACATACATATATATATATATATGGATAGATAGATGAATCGATATATATATATATATTGATTGATTGATTGATTGATTGATTGATTGATTGATAGATAGATAGATAGATAGATAGATAGATAGATAGATAGATAGATAGATAGATAGATAGATAGATAGATAGATAGATAGATAGATAGATAGATAGATAGATAGATAGATAGATAGATAGATAGATAGATAGATAGATAGGTAGATAGGTAGATAGGTAGGTAGGTAGGTAGGTAGGTAGGTAGGTAGACAGACAGACAGACAGACAGACAGACAGACAGACAGACAGACAGACAGATAGATAGATAGATAGATAGATAGATAGATAGATAGATAGATAGATAGATAGATAGATAGATAGATAGATAGATAGATAGATAGATAGACTAAAATATAAAACCAATAATAAATATAAAACGTTAAGAGTAAAAAAAGAGAAAAGATAATAAATAAATTTTAAATCCACGTGCAATAAAAAAGAAACAAAGTAGATGTAATAGTAAACAAGATGTTCTAAGAAATTTTATCAAATATATAAATAAACGTAATATTATGACTATGATATATACAGATAGTGTTACTGATAGTTTTCTATGTCTTTTTCCATTCTTTTAATAAAATCTGTTACAGCATATTACTTTCAGAGATATATTTTAAACTTTGTTACTTATAAAACTTATTACTAAAAAGTAGCCAAAAATTTTAATTAAAACATGATATTAAAATGTAAATAAAGTGAGTAAATAGCTTCAGTGTAAAATGAATTAATTAAATAATATATAAGGCTATGACTATAAAAAGGATTATATTACTAAAATAGATTAGTCTATTATAGCAAAGATCTTACTTAAATCATAATTACAATAACAAACAATAATAATGTGGATGTAATCGAAATCTATGTTTACTTCGTTGCCATGTATTATTCGACTTAACAATCACGTATATATATATAATACCAAACCATAAAACAGTAAAATACTAGATAAAAATCCAAATTTTACCAAAATCCTTACACATCCATGGTTTCATCTACTAAACAAATAGACCTTCTCAGGTGAAAATCAAACCAAAAAAAGCAACATATATATACAAAACAAACAAACCTTCCCATAAAGTCAAACTAAAGAAGCAACATATGTATGCCAAACAAACAAACCTTCCCATAATTCATTTCTAAAGGATTTTGAAATGAATTATGGGAATGTTTGTTTGTTTCGTATATATATATGTTGCTTCTTTAGTTTGATTTTCACTTCAGGTCTATTTATTTAGTAGATGAAACCATCTGCGTATAAGAGTTTTGGTAAAATTGGGATTTTTATCTGGTATTGTTTTATGGTTTGCTATTTTTTTTATTTCTAGTGTAGTGTTAAGCTGTTTTGATATATATATATATATGTGTAAAATAGAAACAATGCATCCCGCTATCTGAAATATTTGAAACGACCCATAGCTATATTATTCCAGTCACACACTCCTAGCACTGCACCGAAATAGAACTTTTGCAGTGTAGTGCTGGAATTAGAGCCTTCTTTCTTTACAGAGGAAATGTAGCTGGAATAATATAGCTATTGGGCGTTTCAAATGTTACACACACGTATATATAAGTTAGAAAAATAAAAGCAAAATAAAAAAAGGCTTCTTCACATCAATGAAATAAAGAAATAAAAATAAATCCTAAGTTAAAATATTTTACCGATTTTTTTTTTTTTAAAAGAAAACCTTTAATAAACTAATTGTAGCTCAATCATTATAGTTTTTTTTATTATTTATAGTAACATTTTATTATTGTTACTATAATTGATTTTTTTTTTAAAAATGCGATCTAAAATTGATTTTTTTCTTTTTTCATATGTCATAGCATCGACCGGGACGCAAACCCACAACCGTCTGCAACCAACTACTTGCTTGCAAGGCTGTTGCAATGACCTCTCGGCTAACAACGCTTGACATCTAAAATTGATTTAAAGTTTAAATGCATTTTAATACTTTATTAATATCTAAAGAAATTGATTTCTTTTAATTTTGATTATATAAATGCATAAGTAATTATCAATAAGATCATAATGTTATTTAGTTTTAACCAAATAATTATTTGTGTTTATTAAATAAATACTAATTATCAAAGCTTTGTTAAATCTAAATATTAAAAATCAATTAAAACAAAATTTTAAAATAAATATTATTCTAATAATGATTCAGAGCAGTAGAATCGCATTATTATTTTTAAAAAAAATAATCAGTAACTCTCTCACCATGTAGTATATACATATAACTCTTTGAGATTCCTTCTCCTACGATTGCTTGTCTTATATTTTGGCTTCAGAATATTTCACTTACTAGTCGTATAAGTAATAATCTGAAAGAGATGGACTTTATTTTATATTACAGATTTTTTTTTTTTTTTGATTGGAGTTTGCAATATTTAAATTGAGAAAAATTTTACACATGTCAATTATTAATATAACAACAATTATAAATAGCTTTAAAATAAATTGTATAAATGATTTTAATTTATGCTTTCTGGCCAAAGCGCACAAAGTCTAATTTTAATTCTAGTTTTGCAAATTATTTTTTTTGTTTTTGATCCAGAAAACATTAACTAAGCTTTAGGTCACATTTTAAATATTTCTGACATGAAAGTATAAGTTTAGATATGAGATTTTCTTAAAAGTTACGGTGAAAGTTTAAAAGGATGCTGAATCAATTGTTCTGATAGTATAGTAAAAAGTAATGAATTATCATCAATATTTAACGTTCTTAATTATTATTAAAAATATTGCCTAAAAATCTAGGCTTACGTTCAAACAGCAACATATACAGAACCGTTTGATATTTTACTTCAAGCTTTAAAAAAACGTATTTTCAATGTTTTAATATATATATCTTACATAGAAACTGTAAATTTTTCAACAATATATTTTTTCCTAAGACTGAGCTCAGAAATATATTTATATTGAACTATTTGTATAATACTTCCTTTAGTACCAATCATTAAATGTATTAAAATTTATGATTTAAGTATTAAACGTTTAGGCTGATAATTTTCTACAAAAACATAAAATTTGAAATGACAATAATGCATATTTTTCCAATAGATGAAAATATGTTGTATATTATGTTCCCAGAGTTCTCATTGATGTTAAAGATAAACTGAACTTGTTTAATTTGATGAAGAAATATAAGAGAATGAAATTTGATTTTGTTAAACCTGAAATAGATCTTTTTGTAATTTTTTAAGGTTTTAGTAAAAAGTTAGAGTTGGCCAAGATTTCACTACAGGCTAACATTTATTGTGGAAATCGAGATAAATATGAGTTTCTGGTGTAAAAAATTGTGCAAAAAATATAAAAAGCCAGAATTCATCATGACAGAGAAAATATTGAGAACCGTAATACACTTTTGTAAGTAGAAAATAATTTTGAATACATTAAATCAAGGCCTCATAGATATCTGATTATTGAACAATTATGATAAAATGGTCATTAAAAATTTAAATATACATTTTTGGCAGATTAACTTAATTGTAAAAACTGTAATGTAGAATAATTTGCGAAAGGGACAGCAGTAGAGATGCCTATTTTTTTTATCCATGTGATGTCGAACTGAATATTAGATAGTTATCACAGATATCTTGAAAATCAAATGGTATTTTTTTACATCTAGCTAATGTGATTTGATTGAGAATATTATTGATGATAATAATGTCACCACACGGCGTATGATATAAATGGAGAATGTCAAGATAAAAAATATGAAATTTTTCTGGCATTTTTTTAAAAAAAAGACTTGAAGAATGATTTATATAAAACACTAATTTTAATCTCTTAAAGCGTATCCGTTATATTCCTGTGGCTAAAATGAAGTTGGTTAATATATGCATATAATTTTGAAAATATGTTTTGTTAAAAATGTAATTCTAAATAATGAAAATATTAGAGAATGCTGTAAGATCAGTTTTTTATAGAGATGATAGGTGATTTCAGCTATCCAATTAAAAATATATTTGGAACCTTAAGGAACATCAAACTATTGAAAATTTTCACTTGTATCTAAAAATTATTTAGCAATGTAATGTAATGTAATGTATAGAGAAAGTATTTGTAAAATAATATTTCTTGTGAATATTCTTAAATATGTGTCATCAAAATAATAGTAGTGAGTTCACTTAAACTTGCTATAAGATCAAAGAATTTTATATATTAAAAAATATGTTATTGCAAGAAGAAAATCACTTAGAGCTTTTTCCATATCTTGCGAAAATATTGGTATAAAAAGTACAATAATATCTAAGACACAATTCGATACATTTCTAATGTGCTTTGCAATTTCAAATTGTATTTATTTTTTTGTAATAAATACAATTTTCTGTAATTAGTTTTTAAAGGTTTGAAAATAGTATGGCTTTCTTTCTCAAATCTGACATAATTTCTGTTTACTAATTGGATAGCAATAAATATCATTTGTAAACAAAATAGAAAAGATTATTGAGGGCAAGGTTAACATTTCGACACTGTGAAAGTGTATTGAACATATGTAATGCTAATTATATTTTAATATGAAAAGAGTATATAATTCAAAAGGAAAGAAACTTTTCTTATGCCTCTATAATTTATAAATATTTGCGCTTAGGCGCTATCTTAAGAAAAGCTATTAAAAACTGCTTATTTGTCAAGCGTTGTTAGCCGAGAGGTCAGCGCAGCCGCCTTGCAAGCAAGGAGTTGTTTGCAGATGGTTGTGGGTTCGCCTCCCGGCAGATGCTATGACATATGAAAAAAACTGCTTATTTACTAAAGCTTAGCGCTTTCAAAGATGATGTGTATCCTCATATTAGTAGAAAGCATATATATTATTGTAAATATATATTTGTACAAATTGAGTGAAACAAAATTGGTGATAGAGTTGATAAATCACTTCCATAGCAATGTTAATAGAGAGGTTAGTTAAATATCAATGGATTGGATGACATGATGTTCATAGTTCTGAAAGAATATGATTCGAAACATGTAAAAAAGTTGGAATATTAGAAAGAAAAACAAATTGAATACATGACAAGATGTGAGACAAATATTTAGTGATTTGTTTATTTTTATGCAACTTTACTTATAAATAGAGATAATGTATGCTCTACTGACGTTGTAATGCATAGATTGATATTTGATTTCAACATGGAAGTAGAAGCAAAGATATGATTGATAAAATAATTGTAGCTGTTACTAGAGAATAAAAATAAATTATAAAAATTGAAAAGAGTTGAGGAATATTGTTCATGATAAGACATCCAAGGCAAGTGATTATTTTTTTTAATTTCAAAAAAGAGTTTATTTGTTAAGCAATATTCAATAAAACAATATTAGGTTGTTTAAGAATATTAGAAAAAGATAATTAAATAAATAAGCAGAAAAATAATATGAATTTGTTTGTAATAGTTTTATTTTGTGAAAATTAGATCATATGCGATTTTTTATTATCTAATATAAAAGAAAGACTTTTTTGGTGCATCAGGCAAAATAGCTATAAAATAGAAGATAATGTAACATGTTTCATACTTTAATTTGTAAAAGTAACATTTAACGTTTAAAGTGCATATGCTAAACTAAGATATAATATTAGCCATTTAGATTTAATGTATTTTTTTTAGTTTTATAACTTTTTGAATTTTAGCAAGGTAGTTTATATAAAAAGAAATATCCCATAAATACAATTTATCCAAACCACTTCCAACACTTTTTAGCAAAACTCTTTATTTTTACATATACATACACCTACATTTTGACGGACAAATTAAGAGTTTTGCTAAAAAGTGTAAGAAATGTTTTGGATAAATTGTATTTATAGGATATTATGGCAAAATAAAAAAAAGTGTGATTTTTGTAAAAAGAAATATCAAGAAAAACTCCTACATCTGAACATAATATATAAATACTGCAGTATTTAATAATAGAATAAAGGTGAATTTGATGCAAACCACTTCTGAACATACATTCATATAATCAACATTCTGATAAATAAAAAAACCCACAAATACAACAATATAGTTTTTATTTAATCTCAATCACAATATTTATTATGCTCCCACTACTAGTTGAATTTTTGAAATACTTTTTGGAAGTAGCATGATCTGTTACCATAAGCTTATCTTCACTCTCTTGTGGCTATTTTAGCATTCATTTGCTGATTTTGCATTCATTTGATAGTAGAAACTGGAACTCAAAATACATATTGATTTATTAAATAAAAAATATACACATATTATTATTAGTATTCTGCAGAGAATACAATACAAAAAAGTGTTCAATAATTCTGAATGTAGACTTTTTGTTCTAAGGCTTTGAGAGTGCTTGCAAGATATCCTGAGAATATCATTTCTTTTTCTCTTTTGTAAAGAAAAATATACTTTCCTTACTTTATAAATTTATGCATTTTTTTGCAAAATATTTGTAAAATATTTATTTTAAAAAATATTTATGATTATGCTCAAATTTAATTCAGACAAGACAAATCAAACAAATAGAAAATTGGCCACCTCTGTTACGATTATAGCAATTATTTTTTGTAATGTTTCAGTAATTATAAATAGAATATTGAATTTAAAACACTATTCCACTTTTTATGATGTGTTACTAATAATTTATTCAGATTTCCAAAATGGAATTAAATAAATTTTATTTTTATTTTTAAGTCCATTGTAAAAAAAAGTGATAGTTATTGTTCTAACAATATATTTCAATTTATTATATTGTTTTATATATTTACAATGTTGTAATTAGGAATGATTTTTATTTATAAATATAAATCTATAATAAATAATATATAATAAGTTAAAATATAATATAAAATAAATCTTTAGATGTTAAAATAAAATGTAAACAATATAACCCAAATATTTGCTGTTTGCTAGAGTCTCTTAAGAGGAGAATATAGGCACTAGTAATAATATATATATATATAATATCAGTATATTGTCTAAACTGAACTTATTTCCTTAAAAGAGACTTTGAACTCAAACTTTTATACTTCGTAAAGATTTGAACTCAAGCTTTTAAGCTTCATAAAGCTATGCTCTCCATCTTATACAACCAATACACATTACTACATACATGCAGAAAAAATAAATGATCTCCAATGTACACCAGTCATACTGAACCAGCACTCATCAACATGTCCAGATCACTATCTCCCACATATATATACAATTAGTACAGATTATATTAAGATAGCAGTTTTCAAACTTTAAAAGACAAGCTTCAATATTCACCACTCTCTAATTCTTCAGCCATCCATATCATTGAAAATCTGATGATGGAATGCTCAAAGCTCTTCTTGATGCTTATTGTCATACCCATGTTAACTTTAAGTCATTCTGACTTCATACTTATAGGACTTTAATATGCCCATTTAAATACACAGAAGAGGGATGGGCAGAATACAGCCTGAATATGTAATATTCAATTATAAGTATATTGTCTATACTGAAGTCAATGTAATTAGAAGGCATTTGAACTCAGACTTTACACATGAACACATACATGTAAAAAAAAGATCTCCAATATAAGTATTTCATGCTGAACCACACTCATCAATTGGTACAGATCACCATCTCTCATATATATATATATATATATAATCAGTGCAGATTATATTAAGATAGTAAATCTTTAAACATGAATGGACAAACTTCAATCTTCTCCACTCTACAACTCGTCAGTCATCCATATCATTGAAAATCTGGTGATGGAATGTTCGAAGACCTTGTTGATGCTAATATTATTGTCATGCCCATGTTGATTTGAAGTCACTCTGACCCATATATATATATGAAAGGGTAGTGAGAACAAAACAAATAGCACTCACATAAATGAGTACAAATGTTGTAAATGAGCAACGAATCAGCATCAGAAGCAAAAAATCAAATCAACTAATCGTCCATAGACAATCATCAGTTATTCTTTATGATTGGATTAAAAACATATTTATTAAATTTTAGATTAATAATTTTTGACCCAATATCAAACTTGTAACATAATCATAAAAAACAATTACCAATATTTCTGCCGCACACACATACATTACTGCTAAACTAACTACAGCTATTAATAAACTTTTCAAAAATGTTAGAATCTTTATATCAATGCTGATCACCATTAACGATTATCAATGAACTAGTAATCATTATAAAATGAATGGAATTTAAAAGTGATCTTCACTATTTCAGCATCATCCAAATAATTTAAATAGAATATATAGGTATTCACATAGACTATATGGAATATACTATTATCTAGTTGACAAGATCTTTATGATTGCGAACTAAATCAGACATTTGCATTAGTATTTTGCTGGAATAACTTTAAATAATGATTAATAAATTTATTAATTAGTAAGAAGTAAAAATAATAAAAAAAATAAAAGGTGAAATAAATTTTTTACAATATAATTAGATAATTCTGATGTTGACTATTTATAAATATCAGAATATATTTCCATAGATTCAAGAACAAAATTAACGTTCAGCATTATTTAAATTATAGTTTATAAATATATAAATTGTAAAGGGCATAAAATAAATACATATATGTATGCATACTAATAAAACAAAATATTTCTATCATTAATAAGCCATTAAATATTCCCTTTAATATATAAATATTGAATCATTTTAGATATATATGTGTGCGTATGATACACATGCATATGGTGTACTTAATGATTAATTTTCTTGAATTTATAAGCCAAATTTATTTTCATACAAAGACATTAAATCAATTAATTTTTTACCTGTCATTAAAATACACATTTCATTATATTTTTCTAACTCTATAAATTATGTAATAAAGTTCAAAGAGAATATGCCTAAAGTTATTATTTTCCGGAGGTTTTTAATGTGACGGAAACTTTCGACGGTAATTCACTTTCCTTTTTCTTTTTAAATTCTTTCTTATTAGCTGTATAATTTACAATTCATTCAAAAGCTGTTAAATTTTAAACAAATGAGTACAATATATATTAAATATTTTTTTTTGCAGTATATCATTATTAACATATAATTTACTATTAAATAATTTCTTTCATCTGCACTTTATGTGAATGTAAAATAGTTCTCATGCATAAATAATTCATACTAACGGCAATATATTTCTTTTGTCTGTGTTTCCAAGCACATATAAAAGAACATAAGTATAGGGTATAGCACTAGAGTCTCATATTTTGCTGTTTCTCATAAAGGTTGTCAGTATAAAATGCCCTGGTTATATAAGTTCTGGCATTCCTTAACTCAAATCCACTTTTATAATTTTCTGTACTTCAGCTATATTTCCTATTTACTGGGATCAAGGAGAAGTCATTTCACTTTACTTCTCCAGCACTTTTAACTCAATTTAAAGAGGAACATATTAGCAGCTGTTCCTCTTTTTTGAATCTGATTTATTATAATAATATCTATTAAATTGATTCTACTATTTATAATAGATAGTATGAAATGTATATAAAAAAAGATAATTAACAATAATTCTTTTCTTTTTTCAGTAATAAAAACAAAAAATTATCATTGATCTCTTTTTAATTTACTTTCATCAAAAGTAAAAATAAGTTTAACTAAAACAATTCTTTTTTTAATCCCTTATGGAAAACAGATCACAATTCTATATTTAATATGTATTACTAAAAAAAATCATTCTTGTTGAGGGGCCATATTAAATTTTTTAAAAACTGTCCTGAGACACAATAACATCAGTTTTAATAGTATTAGAGCAAAAAACTTTACATTGATAGAAACTAGAAAACTACGGAAAACAATAAGGCTAATACAAATAGTGATTACCATTTAAAAAATAAGGGTAAAAAAAAATTTCAACATCAGACATAATTATTAGTTTATCATTTGTTCATAATTTCTAATTTATCATTAAATAACTTTAAATTACATCTTCAGTGACAGTTTTTTTGTATTTTTCACAAAATTATCTTTCAAATCATATATAATACTATTTACCTGAGATAATCCATAGCTTCAGAATCTCCAAAAGTATTAGCATAAGAATTCATTTTTATCTTTTACCACAAAAGTTGTCAAATATCAAAGGCATCTATAAGAAAAAGATTCATCATAATAAAAGATACAAAACAAATAATTTTCAGAAGATTGATATGCATTTGTCATCATAGTAATTGGCTTTTGTCTATCTAAAACTAGAAATTGTAGGCTACTAATTGCATCACTGATAAAATGAGTTTCATCTCTTCGTTTTATACTTTTTGTGTACATCAATGATGTTTATATTCCTTATACACACCAGTGATGCTATCTTGTTATATTTATTGTCTCACATAGATATAAATTATGTGCATATAATTCATATGTTAGCTATAGATTTGAAAATAATGTGATGCAAGATGTGGCAAAACAACTGATTCTACAGCATGAGAATCAAGACATAGGCAAAAATCAGAATTTGATTCTTTGCCTGCATACAATTCCATGTGGTATATGCATAACCATGTGGCTATCACTACACACATATCATTTGAAATCTCTCTTCATTGGTTTTAAGGGTTTATATTTTCACATTGTACTATGCCTGGTAAATTTTGTGATTGCTTTATCAGCTGTAACTGGCAATCTTTTTTGTACAATTGATTATCAGTTTTTAATATTTACATTGCACTCTTCTATATATGTAAATAATTAATTGTTATACAACACACAATAGTAAACACAAACACACCATATAAACATAATAATAAATTATTAAATCTGTTGAGAATCATTATGTCTATAAAATAAGGTTGCGTCAAACTCAGATCAGAGACACACAGCATAAATAATTTAATATTATATAATTTATATACCACACACACACCAATACAAATGCAAATTAATAAATTATACCATTTATCAAATAATTTAAAAAATATTAAAAAAATTAAAAAATTAAAAATTGTATACTTAGCATCGATATTCTGTGATTATGTTCACATCCCATTCAAGGCCTTAAACATGAATGATCAGCATATTTTGATATCCACTTTAGTAACATAATGAGGCCAATAAAAAATTTCTGCCTTTATTGCTTCATGTAAACTAGAAAACTGACCAAAATATAAAAAATTTAAAGTGCCTTTTAACAAAAAACTTAATAAAAAATTCAAATTTCTTTTGATTTCAACCTAAGAGACATCATTTCAAAGAGATTTCCAAGACACATCAGAATTCCAGGATTTCTGTTGATGCCATGCTTATAGTTTTTATGCAATTTAAAAAAGAAAACAAAATTCCAACCAATCAGCTGCGAGAATAACAAGCTATTAAGATTCAAGCCTTTAACAAAAATGTTGTTTCTTTATTAAATAAACATTTTGTATTTAAAAAATCCCAAATAAAATATCTACATTGAAGAAAATTCTTTCTTTTATATTTAATTTTAAATGGTTTGTAATATTTCCCAATACCATGAAATATTATTCACTCAATATTCAAGTTATTCCAGATTTTATTTTGAATAATTATTTATGTATTTAAATTTTATTTGTGTTCATTTTTAGTTCTTTTAAGATTTAAATATATATGCTTGAACACTCTACATTGTGTGCCATGAAAATATATATATATATATATATATATGTGTGTGTGTGTATTTATAAATAAATATTAGAAAATACAGTACTTAAAAGTTTATAACTATAACGGTCACTTAGAAGTGCTTTCAACTATTTTTGTACTTTTTATCAACTAATACTTTAAAAAATGTCAGCTTTCTCATAATTCTATGATGTTAACTTTCCCATAATTCCGTGAACTTAACATTTGCAGCTTGGCTATTAATTAAATTTTGCTTGTATTTATATATTAACATCGCTTCTTTAATTTTTATTTTATTATTATTTCTTTCAGTTTCCAATATTTTTATGTTACTATAATTAAAATCAAAACCAAATATACATGATTTATTATGGTCATAAAAGACAGAAGCTAACAAATTATCATTATTTGTATAATTTTGTTTTGTATTTTGAACCCTTTTTAATAATAACAATTGTTCTTTTGTTCTTTTTTCCAATGTGCACCTCAATTCACCTATATATCCACTGCCACACCTACTTGTCCATTTATAAATGATACAATTTTTATTTGTTAATAAAGTCTTATCCTTTAAATTATTTATCAATTTATTCAATGGAGGTGGTGCATAAAATGCATAACACATATACCTTTATAAATTTTCTTAATGAAACTTGCCTGTTGATTTGAAATATATGGTATTGATAAACCAAAAATTTTTATCAGAAGAATTACCGTTATTATTAATATTATTTTTATATTTAGAATTAAAAATTTTAACAGTATAATAAACACAATCATAATTATATCCAACATTTAATAATTCATTGTAATAAATTTCAAAATTTTTGGTTTTATCCGATGCAAATTTACAAAGGTAAATTTGCATCGTATAAAACCAAAAATATTGAAATTTATTACAATGAATTGCATCAGATAAATCCAAAAATATTGAAATTTATTATAATGAATTATTATAAAAATCAACTATATATTTTGTAACACTGTTTATTAATAATTCAATTAATTAAAAATCTATCAAAAATAATGAAAAGGAAAAACCAAGAAATAATTAAGATTACTGGTCAAGTTTAATTAAGATTGAATTCACAGTAAAATGTAATTAAATATAATTAAATAATTAAAAACACAGATTAGTGGGAAATCACAAAAAATGAAAAAGAGAGTTTAAAGATAAATACAAAAATAAGTGAAGATTTTATGGAAAGGGTTGTCCTTATTTGAAAAAAAGCTTTTTAAAAAAAGAAAAGGAAAGAGATATAATGTCTGTGGAAAGCCAAGGTTCATGTTTCAATATATTATAAATTTTAAAAAATCTAAGTCGAGCTTTTGAAGCATCCTAGATTGTCTAACAAAACGACTGTTATAGTTCTTTTTACTAGTGACACAAAACAAGTATACCAACCAATGTTCATGATGTAATCTTTTTCAACTTTGAAAAAAGATGTAAAAGAATCCCAGAGTCAAAGTACACAATGAAATATAGCTTTTTGCATACAGAGGAACTATTTTTGAAATTACCTGCATTTAGTTAAGTTGCATATTCAAGCAATAGTGGTAACAAAACCATGAAATATCATGTTAAAATTAATTAGCAGAGAAATTATAATAATTCAGATCTAAACTAGTGTACCATAGATAAGCTTACTAAAGGATCTTGAGCCAAAATGAGATCAGAATTTATAAATATATGCAATATAAAAGGCATGCTTAAAATATAAGTATAATGTATATTTTAATAATTATATTTTTTTGAATGTATACATTGTTTATATTATTTAATTTTTTTTCTAGCTATGTTTATTCGTGTTTTGTAATTTATATATATATATTGTAGGAGTATATATATATACTCACACATACATATAGTCAATATGTATACATTATATTTGTATTCTTATATTTATACAAATATAATATATAATTTAGTAAATTAGTATTTTTCATTCTTTAAAATGAAAAATCATTGTTGGAAAAGACAGATGACATGATAATGACCTCTGGGTTCACATATAGTTTATCAAATTAAAGGAAATGAAATTAACTTAGTGATTTAATAACGAATTGTATTGTAACTATGTACAGTGTGATATGCTTCCACAAGCTCATGCAGCTAGATATATATAAAAAAATATTTTTATTAGAAGATTAAAAATTCTATTCTTTCAGCTATATCCTTACAAAGACTTATACTGTGTTCATTTTAAAAGAACAGTGTATAAGATAAAATCTATATTTTGAATGATTTAATACTTATCAGAAGAAATTTCTAATATTTTTTTTAAAGAAAGTAATTTGAATATATTTTTGTGTTCGATAAAAATCATTCTAATTGGAGTTCAAAAATGTAAACTTTGTTTTAAAAAAGAACATGTTTATGAAAACTTCAACTAAATTTAATGTACTTTGCATTATAAGGAAAATGCAGAGTAAGTAGAACACCTATTTATCATAGGATATATAAAATGCACTTGCCTAGTCAAATATATATGTGTGAATAACGTCTTTTGCTGAATGCCTAGAAAATTACCTAGAAGCTATATCTTCAAAATGGAATTATATTGGTTAATAAAGGAACTGTGCATTAACAAAGATGAAGTCTACATACAAAGAGAAAAATTAAATGTTAACTTGGGATCTCCTATTATTATCTTCAATGTATAACAAGGAAGAAGTTAAAAATTGCATCTTTGAAGGATTTTCATTCGCGAATTCCAGGAACATCTAAGACTATTCCATTAACTTTTATAAATACCATTTAAGTTTTTAAAAATTATAATTGGGAAAGATTAATTTCATTTCCTTTATTAATGTATTCATTTCATTAAAGAAATGAATAATAAAAGAGAATTAATAATTTAAAATATTTTTATTTTTATTTATGATTAATAAAAATTTAGATATAGGTTAAGAAATATTAATATGAGAAAAGCATGTAAAAATATAAAGGGATAAACTGAACTTGGAGGTAAGAAATTAAATTATTTTTAAATTCACATACTATTATTTTCTGTGATATGACACTACATTATTTATACTAATCCAAATAGTCTAATAACTATAATGTATGATAAGTGGATAAATGACTAACATTGATATGAATTATATATTTTTATATTAATAAACATAAATTATGTACAATAATTTTAACCAATGAAAATATTATATATAAATGATTGGATTATTATTTGTATAATGTAATTATTATATAGTGTTAATATAAAAGTCTTAATATTTAGATACTTATATTTTATATACATTGTAAAATCATGTGGTGTTATAAGTTAAAAAATATATCTACGGGAAGTAAATAGAATACTTATATTTTTAATATAAGGAAGTAGATATATAAATAATTTTTATATATTATAAAATTTAAGTTATTTATTTGTTAAATAAATAATTATTATGTTTTTTTTATATTAAACTAAATAAAGTCTTCAATTTATTTTTTCATTTATTTGATTTTATATGATAAGAACAAACATTTAATATAATAATCTTTATTGATTATTATATTAACTTCATGAAACCCATTTTAAAGAGTTAGTGAGATTTATTATTATCATTACTGTAGTATATTGATAGGAACACTTAAAGAGAGTATATTGTTAAACTTCCCTGAGTTCGAAATCTGAGCATAACGGTTAAGTCAATTAAGTTGAAAATTGATTTGATGTGGTTTAAATATAATAATTTATTAATAATAAATTATTTATTGAGAACAGATATAGTTTTATATCAAAATTAAATCACATCATTTGTGGCCTCCTATATGAAGACCTTAAATCTGACTATAGTGAGATGCGACTGCCTTAACTTATCTTGTTGAGAGAGTGCATACCGTTACAATATATATATATTAGTTGATTGCGCTTGTATATTTGCAAACAATCTTCGATATTTTTTCATGACGTTTATCAATTTATTATTTTTAATCATCAAATAACAATGTCTACAGGTAAATTTTTAAATCAGTCATGATTATCTGGAATAAATAAGTATTATTTAACTTATTTAGTTGTCTGTGTGTCATTATCTCAATTGTTCCACCTCCCATGCATACATTTTATTTCTCCACTGATCTGGGATGCTGAGCTGAGAAAAGCAGGAGGACTATGGCCATAAGAACTGTAACGATAATACCATGGACTAAAATATTCATATGTAGTCTTTCTTAGAAGAAAGTAGTGCCTTGAGTGCAGATTAAAAAAGTCTAAACTGGGTACATCAAATAAAGTTAAACGAGATCATCTGAGATTATATTCCATCTATATTAATCAGAAAACATAATCAGAGTATCTGATATCACTATTTATATAAGATTCTAAAGGTTTGATCATCAGCAGCAAGGATCCATTTTTAATTAAATCGCAATTTTTATTCAAATAATAATTAATTTTCGGATAAACTAATGAAATACATATTGTTTTAGAATAATTCATATATACACTGGAAGCGTTATCACTGCATTGATATATGTATTGGCATATGAATTACTAACATCAACGTCATTAGTGAAAGTGGTTCCCAGTACAATATATAAATATATGTATTTATAGAGAATGTGTATCTGTGAGAGTCTCTGGGTCTTTTGCAATCTAGTTAATCTATTATCACCCAACCCATACTTCAGACTTTTAATCCTTTCAATGAAGTCATTAACAACTGTTTGTTCTCTTACTAATGCATTGTGTTTTCATTTTATTTTAGTTATTCCTAATGTGCAACTTTCCATACTTTTTTGAGTCATCTAAGGTCTCTGTGTTGCTCTACTATTAGGCATCCAATTCTGAGATTCATAAGTAAGTATGGTAAAACACATTTATTAAAAACCTTCCTTTTTAAACACATAAGCATATTTCCTTTTAATATTAAGTTATTTCTAACAAAAGCACTCCAACCAAGTTTAATTTTATCCATTATATTTCTATTTGTAGTAATAATCTGACCATGATATTGGTAGTTGTTAACTTCTTTTAACTCATTATAATCAATCTTTATTTTCATCTTTAGTCTTCTAAAACTTCACTTGTAGTCATTACTCTTGCAACATTTTCTGAACCTCTGAAGCATTATTTGTAAAAACAACTATATCATATGCAAAATATAAATGACTTAAATAATTCCCATTTACTTTTATTTCCTTATCTTTCTGTTTTACTCCACAAAATACTTCTTGCTGCACTGCTGTAAAAGGTTTTGGAAAGATGGAGTCATCCTGTCTTACACCCTTCTCGATGTTAATCTTCCTAGTATTATTATGTAATCTAATTGTTGCTGTTGCATTTTTATAAATATTCTTCAGAATATGACAATAATAAACAGGCAAAAACTCTCCATACAGTAGTGCCACCCTGTGCCAACCAGAGTAATCAATGGATGCCAGAAGGCTTGTGCATAAAATCCCCATCTAGTGCCTATTCTTTCAATATCCCCAGACTAGTTTCTGGCTTGTGGCCTTTGTCAGTAAGGAGCCTTGGATCTGAGAGCACTGCATCTAGATCTTAGGATCTAATGCAACCCTCCAACAGCCACCTTTTATCTCTACTTAACTACAAAACTATGAGAATGAAATTGAAAACACAATATTTTCAATCTAAGCTCAATAGCTTATATAGTCATATGGGTCTGAACTCAGTTCAGCACCTACTCATTTTGGTATATTTGGCTCTTTAACAACCATAGCCACCACAATTCTATTAGACAGGATTGGTGTTAAACCACTAAACATCACATGATCACCAGTTTTTATGCTAGCACATAACAGTTATTAAACAGGCAAAACTCTCCATATACTAGTGCTACCCTGTTCCAACCAGAGTAATCAATGGATGCCAGAAAGTTTGTGCATAAAATCCCCATTCAGTGCCTACTCATCCAATATTCCCAGACTAGTTTCTGGCTTGTGGCCTTCATCAGTGAGGAGCCTTGGTTCTGAGAGCACTGCACCTAGGTCTTAGATGGTAGTTTTATACATAAGCATTCTGGCATTTGTTAATTACTCTGGTTGACAGAGGGTGGCTCTACTGTATGGGGAGTTTTGCCTGTTTAATAGCAGTTATGTGCCAGCATAAAAGATGGTGATCACGTGATGTTTAGTGGTTTAACACCAATCCTGTCTAATAGGATAGTGGTAGTTATGATTGTTAAAGAGCCAAAGACACCAAAATGTATGGGTGCTGAACTGAGTTCAGTCTCATATTACTACATAAGCTATTGATCTTAGATTGAAAAAAATTGTTTTTAATTTCATTCTCATAGTTTTGTAGTTAAATAGAGATAAAAGGTGGCTGCTGGAGGGTTGCATTAGATCCTAAGATCTAGGTGCAATGCTCTCACATCCAAGGCTCATCACTGATGAAGGCCACAAGCAAGAAACTAGTCTGGGTATATTGGATGAGTAGGCACTAGATGGGAATTTTATGCACAAGCCTTCTGGTATTTATTGATTACTCTGGTTGGAACAGGCTGGCACTACTATATGGAGAGTTTGCCTGTTTAATATCAGTTATGTACTAGCATAAGAGATAGTGATTATGTGATGTTTAATATGACAATGTGCTGGGTCTATATCTTGATGATCCAATGCTTTAATCATTGAACCAATTCTTATCGAATCAAATGCCTTTTCATAATCTACAAATTCAAAGCATAATGGCAATTCATATTTATTGATCCTTCTGTAACATTTTTCAATACTTAGATGTGATCTACTGTACTAAAACAACTTTTAAATCCAGCTTGTTCTTTGGTTGGTTGAAATCCAATGTTTTATGTAGATGAATTGGACCTATCTTGGTAAAAAATTATACAGAACTGATAAAAGACTGATAGCTCTGTAATTTCCTATTTCTTCTTTAGTAACTTTTTTAAAATATTAATATTAATGTTGCATTTTACAATCAATTGATACATCTCTATCATTTGAACATTTGGTATATAACATTGCCAAAATATTTTCAATTTCTTCATCTGCTTATTTCAAGATATGGATTATAAATTCAACATTACATGGAGCTTTTCTTTTTTTCATAAATTTATTTGCATACCTCACTTAGTTGTTCTTTATTACTATATAATTCTTGATAGAACTCATTTACATATTTTATAATGCTAACTCTCTTTTTAGTAATAGTTCTATCTTTTTAGTGCACATAAAAGTTTCCTACCAATACCAAAATTTTGTTTTCCACTGTTGAGATTTTCATTCTCTTCTATAGCTTTCCTTACTAGTGTACAATAATAATTTCTTATATCATTATCATCTCTTTTTCACAACATTTTACAAAATTCTAGATATTCAATTCTTCTTAATGCATTATTTTTATATTTTTTCATGCACCATCTTTTCTTCATAAATTCTCTATTCTCAATAGAAATTTTATTGATTAATTGCTTGTTTTTTCTATCAGCTATTTTTGGTGCGGCTTCGAAAAATATATGACATTTTCCTATTAATTTTATTCAAATCTGAATCGTTCAAAATCTGCTAATATATTGTGACAGTAGCCAGGTTCAAACCCTGTTACAAGGAAGTTACATAATATCTCCCAACTGCCTAGATTAGCATGGGTCCAATAAATTGGATTCAGTGTGTGAGTATAAAATATAAAGAATTAGATATATATGTCGAACTGAGAAAAAGTTTGAAAGTTTTTTTTTATTAAAAAAAAAAAAAGAGAAAGATGTTTATAGTTATTTGTTTTAAAATACATTCATAAAAATATGTTAATAAATTGTGGGAATGCAGTTATACGCAAATTTATAAATTTTTCTTGTATTAATTTATTTCAAATGTATACTTTTCTGTTGTTTTATTGTATATCACATTTTTAATGAGAGTAATGAAGGAACTTTGATATGACTACGTTGAGGCAATTTTGTGTCTTGTGTTCCATTACTTAGCCACTCAAAATTCCAGGGAGTCTAAAGTAAATGTATGGCAGAAAAAGAAAAATGTTAAAAGCATGCCTAAGAAATAGAGCTCTGAATATTGATAAACTATTTTGGGAAACCAAAAGAATTAGAGAAATTAATTAATTAGAAAGAAAAATTGGAACAAGCAAGAGTGTTTTTCGAACTGAAATGTTATGTTAATATTTTTTTATTGCTAAGTTGACCGATACAGCTATGGTCGTATTATAAAATAAAACATTAAAAAAATCCTTCAATCAACCATCTCGAGAAGAAAATGGATTTAATAACAGCAACTTATGCCATCGTTACAATTGTAATGCAGGAGTAACACAAATACATTTAAGGCCATCATCCTAAGCTCCAAATATGTAGGGGTTTCTGTTAAGTGACTGTGCCTCCAAGAACCATAAACACTTCACCATTATGCCACTAAAACAATCCAGGAAGGAAGAAAATATTGAATTGTGTACACTAAGAATGCCTCCAGTAAACCATCATTATTTCCAAAATCCAAGTAATACCACAAAATGGATGTTCATGCAAAACTTTTGCTATTAGCAGACAAATTTTCTTTTATTGTCCAACAGTAAAAGAATACATAGATTTTGGGTGGATTGTCAAAATCAAGCTTACGTGGGAATAAACTTGTCCATATTAAAAATCCCGGGTACTCCAAGGTAATTATGACTATTTTTATTGTCTTAAAAGAACTGAAAATTTCCTATCGTTACTCTCTAAAGGTTCAATCATTAAATTATATATTTTAATTTACAACATATAAATGCATTCCTACACACATGTTTTATTATATGTTCTTTTATATTTAATTAATTCTATTTTTGACTTTTATATTATCATTAATATATAAATTATATCTATATGTTTTTCTTTCTCAGTATTTAATTAGCCATAGTAATAATATTGTATACTTGTGTTAAAACAAATTGTCTCTCATTAATGAACATATTTATCACTTATATTGGCCTAGTTTCTTTCCTGGCAGAATATCAGAATGAATGGAGTATGCTTTTCAGAATAGGCAATTATATTACATGTAATCTTAAATTCTAAACCATAGATTTGATAAAGAAATAGATCACATATAGAGGGAATAAATGTGTAGAAAGATAAAGTTCAAAAGTAGCTAATTTGAAATGACATGTGATCTAATTTAAGGGGTATAGAAAGGTACTCATTACTAATATGTACATTCAAATATACTTGATTTAAGTTGAGAAGTATACAAAGCAGGGAAAGCTTGTTTCAACTACACAAATTTAGTCATTTACCTCCGTTCAGCCTGATGGGAATTGTTATCTCTCAGCCCTGGGATTTGAGCTAGCTAAAAGGGCTAGGCACCTAATTAGCGATAGTTTTAAGATTTCTTAAAAGGGAAAAGTATAATTCTATGGTTTTAGTAATATTGGCACTTGAGGTCATTTATTAATTGATGCTCATAAATATACTTTGTCTGAAGAAATTGTTTGTCTTGTTAAATAAAATAATGGTCACTAGGTAATTTTTTTTTAATTTTTTTTTTGATGTACATCCTGATATAGGATATGTAGATTTTTATTTTTTAAGATATATTTAAGAAAGGGATTCACATTCGAACCCAATATGGTGGATAGTAGTCAAATTTTATCTGCAGGTGTTATGGCAACTATACAGCCATAGTTTTTGTGTTTACTACCTTACAACAGATTCAATTTTTGATAGACATTTTTATAAACAACAAAATTAATACTGGGGTTACCTGTTAAAATGGCTTCCCAATGCTATGGGCTATGAAACTAGGAGAACAGCAGGTTGAGAAAAAATCTTTTGTGTGTTGTTGTAGTCATTAATTATTTTGTCTCATTAATACTACTTGGAAGAATAAAGCACCAGACAGGATTAGAGGTTCAACAATAGGACAGGTGAAAGTCATCATAGTACTTTGTGAGCTGGAATGGTGAGTCTAGAATGTCGTATAGAAAAATAATAATAAATAGAAAAATTGTGTAATTATTAGAAACAAAAATTCATTTTCGTAAAAACATAAAACATAAAAATAAAAGTAGAAATAAAAGTTATTTATCTCAAAGATAAAGCAGGAGAGAGAGGCAGGATAGATATGATAATAACATAATTCCAGGAAATATAAGGGATGGAAATGAAGGTATTTAGAGGACAGAAGGAAGAGAGTCCGAGAGAGCATACAAATAGTTTACAAAAATATTTTAGGAGATATGGGATACCGGAGGAATTCAAAATAATCTTAGTGCAGATCCAACTTCAAGGATATGCAAAAACATGGTGGAATTCCATGTTACACCAACCCCAAACATACCAGGAGTATGAAACGGCCTTGAAGATGTTTTGGAATGAGAAAAAGCAGGAGAATATCAAAATGTTAATCATTAATCAGAAGTTTTCAGAAAAGGGGAATTAAAATTACATACAGTTTTTCAGATGACAAGTGGTCACACTGAAGACATTACAGTGTGATAAGCTATCTGAAAATCACATAGTAAAAACGGTGTGTCAAAATTTGCCATTAGAAATAAGATGCCGAGTGGGGATTAAAAATATTAGGTCAGCTGATAAATTGACAAAATATTAAGTCAAATTGAGGTATATAAGCAAATGAGGGAGAATGAAGATAGAACATTCATGGATAAATGTCAAACATATGGCAGAGAAAGAAGGAATGATACACTCAAGAAACATGTTGGGAATTTGGTGTGTTCATGGGAAGATAGGGTTCCTCACTATGCCAAACAGGAATGCCCAAAGATTCATATGGAAATCAATCAAATAGAAATATAAACCCTCATACATTTGGGGAGTCAAATTTATGTTATGTAAGAAACACTATATCATAAACTGGTTAGGAAACAACCTGTCATATGGACCCTTCCACTGAAGGCTACACAGGTGACAATGGCAAATAATAAGAGGGCCCACATAGAACCTAAGCGTTTATGCGTAGACTTACAGATAAATAGGAAAACTTTCACTCATATATTCCTTGTTATGAAGGACCTGATACCTGAGGCCATATTAAGATGATTTCCTACACAAGTACAAATGGGTTCTGTACTACAAAAGGGAAAGAGTCATCTGCGAATGAGAAATAATTAAATTTCTAGTGCCAGACCTATACCATTCAATTGGGGTCATGAAAGTTGAGGAAGACTAAATGGACAGAGTGATATTTTAGAAAGTTAATCAGACAAATGTGGCCAATGGAGAAGAAGAGCATGCACTGCAGAAAATATTGGAAGAGTATGACCACATTTTTTTAGATATATCAAGTGTAATTCAAGAATTCGAGCAAAGAATTAAGATAAATCAGGACCAGCCATTCCAGTCTGGGTCATACCCAGTTCCTCATCAATACCAGGATAATGTGGAGGAACAAATCAACCAAATGATAGAATGGGGAATTATTTCGAAGTGTTCCTCCCCATACTGGAATTCACTGGTGAATGTCAAAAAAAGATGAGTCGGTCAGGTTGTGTTTGGATGTGAGACAACTTAACTGAATAACTATCCCAGATTGTACTATCCCCCATCCTATGCAGGAACTATTAGGAAGATTTAAGGGAAAATAAATCTTTTCAACTTTTGATTTGACTGCCAGTTATTGACAGATCCAACTCCATCCTGAAGACCGGAAATGTACCGCCTTTAGATATGATAGTTATTCATATCAATTTAACCGTATGCCATTTGGCCTAATAAACAGCAGTGCAGGGTTGCTGATATGCTTGGACCAAGTGTTATCAGACAAAGTAAAAAAGTTGGTCACTACGTATGTAGATGATGTATTAGTGGCATTGGCAACCATCGTAGAACATTTTAGTGATGTAGAGATATCTCAAAGAATACCTAAAGAAAGGAATCAATAATTTTAAAAAATTCATGTTATGTAAGGATGAAGTTACATTTTTGGGCCATGTGGTGGGTTCTCAAGGGATAAGATCCCATCCAGACAAAGTCTTGGCTATTAGAGTATTTTTAAACCTACATTGCAGAAGCAAATTCTGCATTTGTGGGCCCCTGCAATTTCTGTAACAGGGTTTTATGAACAGTTCACAGAACTAATGAAGCCTTTGGTCAAGCTAGTAACAAAGAATGTCCTGTGGAAATGGGCTCAGGAACAAGAGAAAGCCTTTGAGAATATAAAAAGAGGTTTTGAGAAACAAGTCATGTTGGCATTTTTTGTTTTCAAGAAGCTGTTCATTGTACAAATAGTAGTGGGTGTGGGATAGGTATCACACAATACCAGATGCAGAATGATAATCAGATGAAAGTATTATACTTTATAAGCCGATTACTTAAAGGACCCAAGCATCACTATACAACTACTGAAAACAAAGCCATTGTAATTGTCTGGGCATTCCAAAAGTTCAGGACACTCTTGTTGGGATCAAAAGTGGTTGTCATTACTGACCATAAAAGCTTAGAGTTTTTCAACCACAGCTACTTAACCAACAGTCGGCTGATTCGATGGAGTCTATACCTTCAGGAATATGACTACAATGTAAAATATTGCAAAGGGTCAGAGAACATTGTGCCTGACATATTGAGTCATAACCCTGCTCGATCCCAACCATGATTTTTAAATGGAGATAACTTGCCTATCACCAGCTTGAATCGGAAGATAAATGAAGCAGTAGAACAAGATTTTACTAAACTACCACACTGTCAATGGGAAGCTGTTCAACTAAGGACATTGATTGATCAGCTAGAGGAAAAGGGAACCATGGACTTAGGATGGGTAGAAAACATGACAGGAGAATACTGAATAAGACAATCAATATTACAGTATCAAATTCGTGAGGATTAAGAGTGAAAGCCCATTTTACAATGACAGATGAGGGAGGCTGTTATCACCCTTGTACACCAACTCTCTGGTCATTATGGCTCACTAAAAACTGAGAGTTTACTCCAGGGCTGGTTTTATTGGCTCAGTGTACATACTAAAATTATGGCTGTGATAAGCCAGTGCA
Source organism: Epiperipatus broadwayi (assembly GCA_028023455.1). NCBI lineage: Eukaryota > Metazoa > Onychophora > Udeonychophora > Euonychophora > Peripatidae > Epiperipatus > Epiperipatus broadwayi. The sequence goes on along the minus strand of JAQFVV010006318.1, from coordinate 1,239,100 downwards.
AGATATGCCAAAAATCAAAACCAGCAAATAGGCATTATGTAACACCCATGATGTTCATAATTCCAATAAGGCCCCAGGAAATAATGGCCCTGGATTACTATGGTCCTTTGCCCTCCTTTAACAAGAAGTATCTGGTCGTGGTCTATGATCTATTCTCAAAATTTGTAGCCGCATACATGATATCCCAGGCAAATACCAAGAACACTATAAAAATGCTAGAAAATAACCACTTTTTTACTGTGGGAAAACCAAACATTTTATTATCAGATCATGGCACTCCCTTCATATCAGTGGAATGGTGTAGATGGATACAATGTCAGGGAATTAAGCACATATTTGACATCCATCCATAATCCACAATTGAACCCATGTGAGTGGGTTATGTGGGAACAAGGTCTGTTATTTAGAACATATCTTCCAATGAACCATTGAGGGTGGATCAAGCAAGTTCCACAGGTCATCAATTATATCAATTGGTCAATCAATGAATCGACCGGGTTTTCCCCAATATGGCTGCATTTAGGAAAACATGTCTCTTGATTGATAAAAACCCCCTTGCCTGGGTCTAATGGTTCCCCAATAGATGTAGAAGCTGATAGAGCTCAGGCTTACCAGACACTTATGAAAAGGAGTCAAAAAAAGAAAAAAGCAGTGGGTACCCAGCACCGATTCCAAATAGGGGACAAGGTAATGATGAAAACCCCACACATTAGTGACCCAGGAAAATTCATCTGCCATAAGTTTTGTAATTGATATGATGGTCCATTCATGATTGTACAGCGACAGGAAAATAATGCATTTTGGGTGGACACTGGGTCAGAGGTTAAAGGGTCCTACAATGCTAGGTCTTTAAAACATGTACTATGATAGATTTTATTATTTTAGACCTCAAAATAAGTATACCTCATTTTGATCTTTCCAACAGGTGGCATTGAAACAGTAGCTGGGTTCAAACTCTGTTACAAGGAAGTTACATAATATCTCCCAACTGCCTAGATTAGCATGAGTCCAATAAATTGGATTCAGTGTGTGAATATAAAATATTAAAAATTAGATATATATGTCGAATAGAAACCAAGTTTGAAAGTTTTTTTTTTATTAAAAAAAAAAAGAAAGAGAAAGATGTTTATAGTTATTTGTTTTAAAATACATTCATAAAAATATGTTAATAAATTATGGGAATGCAATTATAAGCAAATATATAAATTTTTTCTTGTATTATTAATTTATTTCAAATGTATACTTTTCTGTTGTTTTATTGTATATCACATTTTTAATGAGAGTAATGAAGGAACTTTGATATGACTACCTTGAGGCAATTTTGTGTCTTTTGTTCCATTACTTAGCTAACAAAGAACCTTTGATATAAATACCTTGAGGCAATTTTGTGTCTTTTGTTCCATTATTTAGCCACTCAAAATTCCAGAGAATCTAAAGTAAATGTACGGCAGAAAAAGAAAAATGTTAAAAGCATGCCTAAGAAATAAAGATCGAATACTGATAAACTATTTTGGGAAACAAAAGGAATTGGAGAAATTAATTAGTTAGAAAGAAAAATCAGAGCAGACAAGAGTGTTTTTCGAACTGAAATGTTATGTTAATATTTTTTTATTGCTAAGTTGACCATTATATCTATGCGTCTATTATAAAATGAAACATTAAAAAAATCCTTCAATCAACCATCTTGAGAAGAAAAAGGATTTAATAACAGCAACTTATACCATCATTACAATTGTAATGCAGGAGTAGCACAAATATGTGTAAGGCCAACATCCTAAGCTCCAAATATGTAGCTGTTGCTGTTAAGTGCCTGCCCCTCCAAGAACCATAAAGACCTCACCGATATGCCTCTAAAACAATCCTGGAAGGAAGAAAATATCAAATTGTGTACACTAAGAATGCCTCCAGTAAGCCGTCATTATTTCCTCATAATAACACAAAATGGATGTTCATGCAAACCTTTTGCTATTAGCAGAAAAATTTTGTTTTATTCTTCGACAATAAAAAAAATACATAGATATCAGTTGGATCATCAAAATCAAGCTCATGTGGAAATAAACTTATCCATATTAAAAATCCTGGGTACTCCAAGGTAATTAGGACTATTTTTATTGTCCTAAAAGAACTGAAAATTGCTTATTGCTACTCTCTAAAGGTTCAATCATTATGTAAAATTATATATCTTAATTTACAACATATAAATGCATTCCTACACACATGTTTAATTATATGTTTTTTTATATTTAATTAATTCCATTTTTGTCTTCTATGTTATCATTAATATATAAATTATATATGTTTTTCTTCCTCAATATTTAATTAGCCATAGTATTAAAATTGTATACTTACATTAAAACAAATTGTCTCTCATTAATGAACATATTTATCACTTATATTGGCCTAGTTTCCTTCCTGGAAAAATATCAGAATGAATGAAGTATGCTTTTCAGAATAGGCAATTATATTACACGTAATTGTAAATTCTAAACCATAGATTTGATAAAGAAATAAATCGCATATTGAGAAAATAATGTGTAGTAAGAGAGAGTTCAAAAGTAGCTAATTTGAAATGGCACACAATCTAATTTAAGGGGTTTAGAAAGAAAGCCATTACTAATACGTAAGTTTAAATATACGCGACTTAAGTTGAGAAGTATATAAAGCAGGGAAAGCTTGTTTCAACTACGTAAATTTATTTCTTTTCTTCTGTTCAGCCTGATGGGTATTGTTATCTGCCAGCCCTGGGATGTGAGCTAGCTAAAAGGGCCAGGCACCTAATTAGTGATAGTTTTAAGATTTCTTAAAAGGGAAAAGTATAATTCTTACGGTCTTAGTAAGATTGGCACTTGAGGTCATTTATTAATTGATGCTCATAAATATACTTTGTCAGAAGAAATTGTTGTTTGTCTTTTTAAATGAAATAATGGCCACTAGGTAGATTTTTTTAAATATTTTTTTTGACGTACATCCTGTTATAGGATACTTAGATTTTTATTTCTTAAGATATATTTAAGAAAGGGATTCGTATTCGAACCTGATATGGTGGATAGTAGGCAAATTTTATCTGCAGGTGATATGGCGACTATACAGCCATAGTTTTTGTGTTTACTACCTTACGTGGTGAACAGATTCAATTTTTTGATACACATTTATATAAACAACAAAATTGATACCAGGGTTGCCTGTTAAAATGTGAAAACGATTTATAAGCTCAAATTTAAATTCCTTAGAGTGTTTCTGAAGATTAGGAATATCAACTGTGAATATTGTTTTACTTAATCACATTACTCTCTCTAGTTTTGCATTAACGTGTATCTTACATGTCACTAATCAATGATCACTTCCTTTGTTGAATTTATTAAGAACATTGCAATCTTGAAATATATATTTTCTGTTATTCAAAATATAATACATTTCTGATATACTTTCATTTGGATGCTTCCATGTCCATTTACTTTTAACATTTTTTTTAAAAAAAATAATTCATAATATAAAGTATTTCTTTTTCTTCAAACTCCACAAGTCTACGCCCTCTCTCATTTCTATTGCCATAACTAAATTTAAGTACAGCTTTTTCATCTTTCATTTGTTTACCAATTCTAGCATTAAAGTCCCCCATAAAAATTTTAAAATCCTGTTAAGTTTGATCAAAAGCCTTTTGTACGTCCATATAATAAATCTTTTTTTATTTTTAACAAGTTAATATACGTGTAAATTATTTAATAAATGAAAACTCCATTATAGGAATAAAGTTAAAACCCCAGCAAAAGTGTATTAATTAAAGTGAAGCCACCAAAACATTTAGTGCATTATTTCAATTCATTCCATTAATTGGAAACATGGTTGAGCTACATTTCAAAATTAATTTTATAGTTCTTTGGTAACAAAAAAAACTCATGTTATTTTTATGTTTTATTTCTAATTCTTATTATATAATATTAAAAATTATATATAGTTAATTTTAAAATGTTTGTTCAAAAATTTTATCTACTGATTTTACTTATATTTGTTTAGGCAATAAACATTTATATGGAAACTGAAATTAATTAAGCTAGTAATTCTTTTAATGTATTATATGTAGTAGTAAATAAATTATCTTTCATGCAATATTAAGTAATAATAAGACAAGCTTGTTTCTTGAAACATTACATTACTAAAGTTTAAGTCACCTAAACAGACTTTACCATCTATAAAAATGTAAAAAAAAAAAAAGACCTGATAATTATATTATAATAGGAAGTTGGCATTAAAAAAGTAGGTATCTTAACATTTATTGGATTGAATATTGCATTCCTAATATGTATGTTGACTTTATGAATGTTACACATGCATATATAAATAATTTCATTTAACACCACAATCTATAACAATTTTAGATGATGCCAATTTAATTAACTCTATCTACTAAATTTTTTATGATCTTTCAATCAATAATATTTAAAAACAAATACTAAGAATATTTGTCTCTATCATAATGAATATCATCAGATTTTTATTAAACATAGTTAAAACAAACCAATATCAACAACAATCGACAATCTCAATATGTTGTCAAGGCAACTTCTATTTAATAATAAAGTTGGAAATTCACCTTTATTTATGGTCTGATAGGTTAATATAGACACTAAAGAGTCCAGGTTTACCACAGACAGGAAAATTATTGATATAAAGAAGTTTATGTAAATATCATAAAACAGATAAGTATAACCTATTCTGATAGCAGATTAACAAATAGTCAATATAACTTTCAAATTGCAATTATAAACTTCAAACTACACTCCAACAATAATCATTTAAATTGTAAAGCTAATATTGTGCTAGACAAATCAAGTAAATAAACGTAAATTCTTTCAAAGAAGTCAACATTTACATCAGATCATATATATATATTAGACATTCAAGATTTAGCCTTTTCTCACATATTTATTTTGATGTTTAGAAACATTACTACTACTACAACTACTACTACTACTACAACTACTACTACTACTACTACTACTACTACTAATAATAATAATAATAATAATAATAATACCACTACACCACTACCACTACTACTACCACTACTACCACCACTACTACCACCACCACCACCACTACCACTACTACTACTACTACTACTACTACTACTACTACTACTATTATTATTATTATTATTATTATTATTATTGTTACTGTTGTTGTTGTTTTTAACTAATCTATTCAACAAATTTTAATAAATCAAATACAATATAATAATTGGATTGTTATATTGTTATTCAACAAATTTTATAAATAATTCTAATATTCAATATATTTTTTAGCATTTTTCAAAAATTCTTAATAAATTACCTAATATAGATTCTCTTTAATTTATTTTTAAGGACATAAAAATTACTCAAATTAACTATTCATCTAATACTACTTTGTGCAGGTTACATAAAGAACTGAAAATAAACTCTGAATACCCTGAAATTGTCAAGTCAAGTAAGAATTTTCTTTTGTTCTCTGTTCTTTTATAAAACACTGTTGCAAAAATATTACCCTATAGTTGGCTGTTTCGCTACTGTTTTATTTTTTCTTATAAATATATGTGGGTACATATGACAGGATACCTTTTAAAATAATGTACAATGAATTTGACTTTGTATTTAAATTACAAAAACATAACTGATATCCATATGGCATTTACTATTTCTCCATTTGAATGGACAGATATTGTTTTGACTTATATAATTAGTATTGTATCTGTATTTGGAAACATCCTGTTATTATTAACTCTATATTTAACTTCTAAAAATTTTTCTGTCATTAACATTTTAATTGGAAATTTAACAATCGCAGATATTATGTTTTCATTACTCACGGAGTCACATTATTTTTATAGTGTGATTAGTAATAATAAACCAGAAACTGGATGTATTACTACTGTGTTCTTTACTATAATTGGTGCAATACTTATGTTTCTAACCGAATTTTTAATTGCTGTGAATAGATATATTGTTATTTGTCACCAATCTTCATTATTTAAAAAGTTTTTTACCTCAAAAAACATTTATATTATACTATGTCTGTCATGGATCTATGGTGTATTTTGGGGTGGCATTTTTGCATTTTTCGCTGATGTTACTTTTACACATAAGATGGATATTTGTTTTATAGTATTTAACAAAAAAAATATTATAATCCTCATTGTTAATGCTATTTTCAACTTGTTCTTGGAAACACTATTCATTGGGATCTGTTATTACAAAGTGTTTCTAAAAATCAAAGATTCTCAAATCTTTCTAAAAAATGTAAGCAATTTTACTGTAGGATCATCTAACTCTCTGGATCGTAGACTAATTGAGAACGTCAAAATTACTAAAAGGCTATTTTTAATGTATGCTATGTTTTGTATTTCTTATCTTCCTCCAGCTATTTCTATTTTTTCAATGCTTTTTTTCAATTTACCTAAAGCTGTAGTAAGAATAAGTGTGGTGGGTGCGTACTTACATTCGTTCTGGAACTCTATAATATTAGGAATCACTAATAAACAATTTAGAACTATTTATTTATCCATATTGTTTTGCAAAGTTTGCAAAAGTTCTATATCAGAGATAAGAGATTTTAAATAAAAGATTAAGTATAGACAGGATTTTATTTATGAAAAATTGCCTGTTAATAAGAAAACGTCAAAGAATGGCAAGATATTACATATAATTACCAAGTATATAACTGGGTTACTCATAAAATCAAGCTACCTTTCTTGCTACAACTGGTATTGTGAAAGTAAACATAACACACCTATTGATATATATATATATATGGAATAATATTAATGTTTTTAATATTAATATTATGATGAAACATTATACTAAACTGGAATTCTGTTAGTCATGGGTTTTAAAGCAGCAATCAATTAAAAATCAACTGCCATATTGAGAAGATAATAAACTGTTAACTTTTCTAGTCAACTAATTGTTTACAATCTTTTCAGCCAGGATAGTTGATTTTTAATTGAGTGTTATTTTTAAAATCATGACACACTTTTAATGACAACCGAACACGTTTATTATATTTCATCATATATATGTACGTTGGAGTATACAGTTACTTCCTGTTCAATTACATATAATTTAAATTAATTATTATGTATATATTTATATATGTGTTTGTATATGTGTCATATAGGATATCATACTGTGAACTGGTTTATATATTGTTATTATTTAAGCAATAAACTACTGAGTTCAACATTTATCTGTTATTTTAATCATATTTTGATTATAATATTTATATATCTTATTCAGAATCTCATTAGTAGGGGGTTTTTTTCATTATTTCATTAAATGTAATCATTGAATGGAATTGTCTCTATCTTGTATGAACGAGCTGTAAAGAAATTTAAAACTGTCAACAAGAGAATGACGACACAGGTATTAATATATTTATAACAATATACACATTCACTAATTGAAATTTCAAGTATATATTTCAAATAGGGATGCTCTTTAGTTTAATAAACCATTAATAATAATCATTAATATACTTACACTAAATAGTTTGTGTCAAAGTTGTGAGTGAGAAGATTTGACACTTGTAAATCAAATTGTAGTAATTTTCTATTTATGCATAGGAAACAACTGATGAAGATATATATTGAAAAGATTGAAATCTAGGTTAAGTAATTTGTGATGGTTCAGCAAAAAATGCTCATCTTGAGGATATATATATATATGGGGGGAGGTACATCTGTGTTGGCATTTGGTAATATTTAAAAGCTAAAAAATAAATAATTAGAAATAGTCAATAAACACTATTTAGTTTTTTTTTCTTAGTGTAATTTATTTTTACATATGTACAATAAAAAATATCAGTGTGTTTTGTATTATCTGTTTAATTAAAATAAAGTTAAAATTGGAAGGAATAGAAATACATGAAGATTGTTAATCCAGATAAAGAAAAGAAATTCCAAATGCAAGTAATTACAATCAGAGTAATAATCTTTTACTGAGAATTAAATATGGCACTGAAGAAGTTTATAGAAAAATAACTTTGTAATTAGAAACCACAAAGGAATGGACAACATTATCAACTTGTATTCCAATAAGAAAACAAAAGTTTTAAATATATGTGCAGAAATCTCAAAACGAATTGTGATCTAAAAGAAGGGGACAACTTTAGAGCATGAATTTTTTCCTGGAGGTTTTCTTTGTTCCTGGATGGAGTGAAAGGACAAGAGGGATGAATTGTCATTTTCTTATCCTCATAACCACAATAAAATGGCTCCATTCAGGACTACTCATATGCTGCACCAATTCATCATGCATGAGTAAAAGCCAGATTGTTTGCTAACACTTTATCTAGCAAATATGTCACCTAAAAGCTTTCAGTCTAGCTTTACTTTACTACTATGGACCAGAAATTTGAAAATGTTGCTAGAATGAAACCGAAGTTATCTACTATGGAACCCTTTGTAAGAAGATGATGCATTGTACAATAATCAATGATCTACATAAACCTGAGGAACTTACTGGTAATATATTAGTCATACAATAATTTGTAACTGATTAAATACATTCACAAACTAAATTCTAACTCTAAGCTTACCATATCACTAAAGAAACATTCATTTTTCCAATTCTTCAAAACTTAAATAGAAAATTATAATATAAACTGTTTTAATTATTTGATTAACTGTATTGTCAATGTTTTTTTTTCATTTTGTTAATACTTCACAATTATCATCTAATATTTTACTTTGTTTGTTTCAATAAACCATGTTTCATTAATATACCCGTTCATTGTATGTTCTTAATTTTAGTTTGTTTGATTTTATTATTGAAAAAAATATTTTGAGAAATGTACAAATTACCTATGCCAACATGTTTCTTTAATAGTTGAGCAATGGAAAAAATTAATATAAAAGATTATGTGACCAGAAAGTGAAATTCTGATATTACAATTAGTTATTTGCCTTGAATCAATGGGATGTGTTTGGACAAGAATCAATGGTCTATAAATCATGGTGCCATCTTAAACAAGTAAAAAACTGATTCTGCTGCAATTTGAATCAGAACAAAATATTAGGGCAATTAATCAGAAAATATAATGATGTTTTAGAAATATCCAAATTCATACATTAATGGAATAAATCTTACATAATTTGATTAACTAATGCATTATTTTGTGTAATTATTTTGTATATATATATATATAATCTGTAAAAAAAAAATTTTTTTAAATTTTAACTTAAAAGAACGTAAGTCCATAATAAATAAACTTCATAGTTGTTAAGCTTTATAAAGGCTTAACTTGGTATTCTAATTTATTAATAAAACAGTTTATTAAACATGAATAAATATTAATTATTTAAGGAATATTGATTAACTTATTTAATATTGGCTTCAGAATTCAAATTTAATAGTTTAACCTTTGGGTATTTTGACAGATTTCTTTATTCTCACTTGGTATAAGCTATCAACTTTTATTTTGATATTAAACCATTATTATTTATCATAATATAATAAATTTGACCTCATTCAACAGATATATTTGTTTAAAAATTAAATAAATTATAAACTATCACTAATGATTTCTGTAATTATTTTTAAAATTATGTTTATTCAAAACAAAATACTGTCACATCATCAAACTTCAGGGGGAGCCAATTTCATTTATAAAATGAACAAAATCCTATTTGTTTCATGTTTGATTTAAATTTTGAATGAATTTTTAATAACTATTAAATCTAGCAATTTATGGTTTGAAATTTTACATTTTTTAGAACTTTTATGATATAACTTAATATAATAACCTGTTGCATGATTTCATTTCTAGAGAGCTTGTTTTTTCCATGACTGTAATCTCTATAGTAATAATATTCAGAAGAAAATATTCTTTTATATTTAGTCTGTAAAGAAATAAATATGTAATAATATTTATTTTTGAATTTTAATAATTATTACACACTTATGATTCAAATATGATCATAAACGTAACAAAAAAATCACATTTTTAAACCACCATAATATTTTCTAATGGTCATAGTATTTCCCCAAAATACACTGGCAAAGTTCATGATCACCAAATAAACAATGTATAATCATCAAACTAGAGTTTCCATTTTTTAGGATACTGATTATTTGATTTTACCTGTCATCTTTGTTGTAACTAAAATATTATAATATAATATAAGGGTAACTTAAAATCATACCCATACCAACCTTTAGCAACCTATAGTGTTATATTATGTCAGGTTAATGTTTATATCCAGTTAAACTAATAAGTTTTAATAATCTATTATTTGTAAAATTTAAATGAAGTAAAATGCATATCTATATAGGTTTAATATGTTAGTACTGCATTAAGTAACTGAATAATAAATCATGCATGGCAAAATCTTATATATATATATATGGTAACAAAGAAAATTCCAATTGTTACAATTAGCAAGGTTAAACACTTTAAGAATTAATACAAATATATATATATGTGTGTGTGTAATAACACTTAAATTGTGTTGAATGTTGTATATGTCACAACAAAGAATAGAACAATGACATAGACTGTAATAAGCAAGATTAGTGGCACTTGAGTGTGGAGTACTTTGCCAAGCAACCTAATAATGGGAGTGAAATAATAATGTGCCAGGCATTATCAAATGTCCATGCACAAAATCTGCTGTAAAGAATATTACAGCAGATACATTTATGAATTTGTAGATATTAAGCACAACAAATATATAAATGTGCTATATTAATAATGGAGTGGTCTGAGCATTAAAATACCCACACACACCAATTTAAATAATATGAAATTGACATAGAAAATATTGTAGTAAACTCATGTATTTTTTTGGTTTTATATTTCCTTTTTGTATAGGTCTTATGATATGTTATTTTATGTATTTGGCTTTCTCTGAAAAATTCAAATAGAGAAAAGCAATTGTTCCAATATAATTGTACATATTTTTTTTTAATTACTTTTCTAAAAACTAATTTTATTCTGTAAACTAAGAATGTTAATTGCTTGTGCAAAAATCTGGTCAAAAGCAAAATGTTTGATAATGCTTTAATTAAACTGTTATCTTTTTAAAAATTCTTTTGAATTGATTTTGTGAGCAAGTGGTCTGAGTAATCAATAAGGAATGTTATAATCTAAATGATAAGATAAATTGAAAGGATTGGCTGATTCATGCTTCTCAGGGGGCTAGTGGGATTGATATAGTTTGGTCAGGGCCGTGAGGTTTTTTCGTTGGCAGCCATTCTGGGCAAGTCATTCTGTTCGTTGCTCCAGAATTCTCCAAGCGATCAGCTACTTAGAGAGTCATTTATGAATAGTACTATTAGTGACATTCGTTAGAACAAATCCTTTATACAGTTCTTTTAAGAACTCTTGTCTTTGTGGATTCGAATAACTATTGGAGACAGCCCATGAAAATTTATTAAATAATCCTCGTTACTATTTAGATATATAAAAAAAGAGGATATGAAGCAATATACTAGAGATTCCGGCAAAATGACCATGGGGTAGACAACTAGTCGGTGCACTGCCCTTTCTCTGTCCTAAGCCGCCCAGATGTGACCACGCAAATTCCAACTGCCCAGGAGGATGACCAGTGCCGCCTTACTAAATAGAAGAAATCGTCACCACACAGCCAGTTAACTTGAAGCCCACTCAGCCCAGAGGAGAAGAATGAAGACGCAGATATAAGTTTATTTTAAGATATTTATTAACATTGAAATAATTAACTTTTCTATTTCCGATTAGATGTATATATTTTTTTTTTGTTATTATTATTTATCATTTAAAAATGAGAGAGTCTCTCGCATATGTATAAATTTACGGTTATTGCGGTCATAAATGGTAAAGCTTTTACTTAAATCCTTTGAGTGAATTTTTCTATTTCAAATTAGTATTTTCAACAAAGATGCATGTATATATATATATATATATGTATGCGTACATACGCTTATTATATTCGGTAAATATGATATCTCATGCTGAATATCTAAAATGTATTTAACCGGATATCCTTTTTAAGTTATTTTTTTTGTGACTGCTACACCTCACGATGAGTGTAAGAAGGGATTGATTTATTATAGATTCCCTGTAAGCAAGTACTCTAATAACTTTATATTTAAATAATAGTAAGAGTATAATTGGGCTGTACGTATATACATGTATAGAAATTTATCTTTGGCAAAACGGAAATAGATACAGTACCTTATGGTGAGTACGATATGGTATCTGAGCCAACGCAACACATTGACTTGTTGAAAATATGAAATTAGTGATATATTTCATTGTGCAAATAGGCATAGTTTTTATTATTATATTTCCTACCAATAACAAGGTTTTCAAGTTATCAGTAAAAGCGTATGCCTGTATGACCGAAAATCTCATATCTGTATATCAAATCACACAAATTAAAATTTATTTCTATTGGGTAAAAGGAGCTCAGACCACTTCCATTACTTATAAACATTGTAAATAGTTTTAGGGGAGTATTATTGTTCTTATTTCAATTTGGATTTTATCTATTTAAACGCTTTGAAAATATATATATATTGGGATAATTAATTATTTAGTATTTTGTTATTATATCATCATTTATATGAAACGGTAATGGGTAGTTGGGATTAAATAAATATTTAATCATAATATTAAACATTTTTCGTTTTCGTATTATTATTTATATTGATAAAAATGTATTCTTTCCTTATCAACCATGTACCTGTAATAATCATTTAACTTACCCATTTGAAGACCCTAGATGTAGAGTGACTGAGCTAGCCACAAAGGGATATTGCTCTACCGGGGTGTTATATCTGATTCTTATGCTCCGTTGAACATATGGTATTGCACACCCTTCTAGGAGGGTGAAAAATTCATTTTTTGGATTCTTTTCTAGAAGTGGCGCACAAAGGTCTATTTTGTAAATAGATTTTTCAAAGGTGTGTACTTGCCATTGTTCTAAATATTCGGGCATTCAAATAGGATATCAACTAAAGGGTGTTTTTAACTGGAAGAGTCCTGTCAATCCACTCTTTCTATCAATTTAGCTAGAAGTACCAATCCACATGAGTACAGACAATCGGCTAAATTGATATCCATTTCTTTACCTGTTAAATCTTGGTCACTTCATGCTCAGTGCAAGATTAGGAAAAGAATTCCGCAGGGAGTATGGTCCGGTACAGTAAAACTGGCGCACAACGTGTTTTAAATGTAGAAATGGTACGATTAAGGAAAGAACAAGTTAAAATTAGATAAATGTATAAATTACGGTAAAAATAATTTACGTGCCGTATGTATATATAAACTTTATGTAGGTGTAATTAAAAACTAAATTAAAAGTTTGACTACATATATAAGAGAAATTATATAAAATTCGATCATTGTTTTTAAATATACAGTATAGTGTAATTAACAGGCCGTAACACGCTTGGTTTGTTCTATTTTTTTTTTTTTATAAACATATTCTTAGATAAGGTAAAATATTTTACTCAGTAATTTGCAGTTCCAAAATGATAGTGTTATTTTTTGTAGCGACGAATATTTAAATTAAGATATAATTATGATTCAAATTGTTAGCAATAAATCAAATGCTCACACTCTATTCTATAAATATACCGGATAAATAAAATAGACTTCGAAGTTATTTTAAATAAGTATACATGTAATATATTGACGTTGATATTTTGTTATATAGAGTATTGATTCTTTCATCTTAATATTTGCTTAACAATTTTCACTTTAAACAGAGTCGCTAACATTTTATTAGATAAATAAAGTTCGTTTTAAACTGAGTAAAAACTGACGTCTCATGTGTAATTAAAATAGAAATAAACTATATAAAAATTATTAAACGAATGAGTGGAGGAAAGTAGGTCACACGCTGTATATATACGTATATAAATGGTCGGAGGTTTTACAAATAAAAGTAATAGGTTATTATAGCGTAATATTTTTAGAATAACTTACAGTTGAAGTTGTTGTTTTCTTGTTTTGTTTTGAAAGAGAGAGAAAATAGACATTTTAGATATAAGTATAAGACCCGTTTTTCAAAATTGTGTAATATTTAAAATAACTTATACTTGAAGATGTTTTTGTTTTGTTTTTTGTTTTTTTTAAAAAAGAATGGGTATAATAAAATATGTTTTATACTAGCATAACGAAATAGAGTTTCGTACGTTAAACTTGATTTTTTTTTTTACTATCTATAAATAAGGTTAGATAGACGTAGGTGGACATGGGCGGAGTGGTTAGAACAGGGCGTAGAAAAGACACATAATTGGCAATTGGAATAAGGCAGAGTTAGGTACGCGGTGTACTGCGTGTTTAAAAATAAAACATAATGGAAGAAACGTTAGTGTATATAAAACAAGAAATAGCCAGAATACCACAAAAGATAAATGAACTGACTCAACAACTCTCGGAAAACACTGCATACATGAACCAAAGAATGGAGGAGTTCAAACGTGAAATGTCAAAGGAAATCGAAACAAGATTTTATAGCTTTAAAAATGAGATACACGAAAGAGAAAAGGGACAATCTTACTCTTGCAATATAAACCAATTTTTAAAAATAAAGATATTTGAGGGACAAACAGATGAAGCCCCTATCGAGCATATTAAAAGCTTAGAAACATATTTCCAAGTGAATCAAATTAATGACTTTGGTAAACTGGCAATTGCCTACAATCACCTCCATGGCGATGCTCTAACATGGTGGCAGTCCTTGTTCCACCATCCCAAAACATTTGAGGATTATAAAAAGGTATTGTTAAAAAGTTTTTGGAGTGAGCAGTGCCAAGATATGATCCTGCAACAAGTCATGCAGGAAAAATATAAAGAGAATACTGGCGAAAATTATTCGAAATTTTTCAGAAGACAAGCAGCTAGACTTCAGACACTGAAAGCATGCCACATATCAGAGGGGCGAATAGTCAGGATAATCCGCCGTAATTTGCCACTTCATGTTGAACAAATGGTGCTCACCGCAAGCACAAATTCAGTGCAACAAATGGATGAATTATTAAATGAGATAGACATGAGCCAACAATATAGGCTATCAGCAAATGTTTGGGAAGATAAACATACCAATCACACAAACACGAACAAAAATGAAGAGTTCTGTGGCCACATCATAAAACCATGTACTAATATGGACAAAGAAATATCAAACTTGATATGTTCATGGGTAGAGTGCCTGAATATGCTCCTCAAAGTTGTCCTGAGATCAGTCTGACAATGGAGGGACTTGAAGTCACGACCATGCTGGATTCGGGCAGTCAAATATCTGTAATATCAGAAGATCTATACCACCGCATTGTAGCAAAAAACCCAAGCATAGAAATCTTACCTTTGAAGACAGCACAAATAACATTAGCAAACAACCGGAAAGCAAAACTTCTGCCTAAGCAAATTTGGGTACAGATGCACATACAGCATAAGATGGTATACCAAGTGTTCTTAATAATGACCAGTCTTATCCATGAAGTTGTGTTGGGTTCAGATTTCCTACACAAAAACAGATGCATTTTGGATTATGAACATCAGCTGGTAGTGTGCAATGACAAACAAATTGAAATGCTAACACCCCACTTACATGATGATACTGAGGCATGTTGTATGACCCAACTGGACATGGAGCTGATGGAAGAAAAGGCAAATGGAGCAAAACTGACTTCTGCCACTGAGACGGAAAAACTCAAATCTATGCTTTATACTTATAAAAACATATTTTCTGATAGTCCTGGGCTCATTAAAGGATATAAACAAAGAATCAGATTGAAACCAGGAGAACCGTTCCAAGCGCGATCCTACCCCATACCACACAAATTTAAGGAGGAGGTGGAGAAACAGCTGGAATAAATGTTGGAAATGGGGCATCATTGATAAATGCTTTTCCCCATACTGTAACCCCCTAGTGGTGGTCAGAAAGAAAAATGGATCCGTGCGGTTATGCCTTGATGCACGCCAACTTAACAGGGCGACAATACCAGATTGTACTATTCCACCTCATATGCAAGAATTACTCATGAAATTTAAAGACAAAATAATATTTTCCACATTTGACTTAACTGCCAGCTACTGGCAGATAGAATTACATCACACAGATCGCAAATACACAGCTTTTAGATATGGAGGCCACACATATCAATTTAATCGAATGCCTTTTGGCTTAGTTAATAGCGGTGCAGGTTTATTACGATGTCTGGACCAAGTTTTGTCTCAGGAAATCAAGAAAATTTTAACAATATATGTGGACGATGTCGTAGTAGCATCCACATCTCTGGAAGAACACTTCCAACACTTACAAATATTTTTTGCAGAATGTGAAGCTAAAGGAATCAAAATCAATCTGAAAAAGAGCATATTGATCTCTGAGGAGATAGAATTTTTGGGTCATTTGGTGGGACGAACAGGAATCAAACCTCACCCTGATAAAATCAGTGCAATAAATGACTTCCCTGTACCTAAAACTCGAAAGCACATTCGGTCCTTTTTAGGACTATGCAACTTTTACAACAGATTCTGTGAAAAAATTGCTGACCGAATGGAACCTTTATTAAGATTACTCAGGAAAGATACCCGTTGGAACTGGACCAGTGAACAAGAGGAAGCATTCGCTGAGATTAAGAGGGGTTTCATAAAACAAGTAGTGCTGGCATACCCAGACTTCGACAAACCCTTTATACTCCAAACTGATAGAAGTGCATATGGATTGGGTGTCACACTATCCCAAGTTCAGCAAGATGGACAGATAGGGGTCCTGTACTTTATAAGCAGGTTGTTGAAAGGACCTGAATGTAATTACACAGTTAAAGAAAAAGAAGCCCTGCAATCGTATGGGCATTTGAAAAATTTCGCCCTATGCTACTAGGCTCTGAAGTGATAGTAATTACGGACCACAAGAGTCTTCAATTTCTAAATCACAGCTATCCCACTAATAGCCGACTAGTTCGCTGGAGTTTGTTTCTCCAAGAGTTTAATTATACGGTGAAACATTGCAAAGGAGCTGAGAATGTGGTGGCTGACATCCTCAGTCGGCATCCCATTCAAACTCAACAACAACAACACCTGAAGATAGATCATGCATACATGATGAGCCTATCATGTAAGGACAAAGACATAGAGGAACATCTAAAACAAATGTCAAAGAGACAGCATGAAGATAAGGACTTAAACCAGATCATAACACTGTATACACAATCTCCTCAGAAGGATGACAGCTTGCCAGGTAAGAAGTGCCGATACAAGATAGAAAAGGAGGTTTTATATTACCAAATTCAAGAAGACATTGATGAATGGAGAGTGATGGTACCACCAGCCATTCGGGGCCTTCTCACTGATTACATTCACCGATTATATGGACATTATGGAACCCCAAAAACTGAATATTGCCTCAAGCGCTGGTTCTATTGGCCTGGGATGCACCGGGACATAATAAAGATTTTGAACAAATGTGAAATATGCCAGCATGCAAAACCACTGAATAGAGCATACACAACTCCAATGAAATCAATCATCCCTAACAACTCAAAGGAAATAATGGCCATGGATTTTTATGGTCCTCTGCCACCCTTCAAAAGAAAAAGATATTTACTCGTTGTATATGACCTTTTCTCCAAATTTGTGGCAGCCTACCCTTTAGCAAGAACTACAACACGTGAAACTATAAAAGTTCTAGAGTCCTCACATTTTAACACAGTGGGGAAACCAGAAACGATCCTGACAGACCATGGAACACCTTTTGTATCAGAAGAATGGAACAAATGGGTTACTAAGCAGTGAGTTAAACACGTACTTACATCGATCCATAACCCCCAAAGTAATCCTTGTGAAAGAGTTATGCGAGAGTTGGGAAGGCTGTTTCATACATACTTACCGACAAACCACAAGGGATGGGTAAAACAGCTACCTCAGATACTAAATTATATAAACTGGTCTGTACATGAATCCACTGGATTCCCTCCAACACAGCTACATTTTGGAAAATTCGTACCAAAACTCTTCAAGGCAAATTTCCCAGGGAGCAGAGACAAAACAATTGACATGGAATTAGATAAAAAAAAAGGCTCAAGCCCAGATGCATAAGATGAGTCTCAGAAGAAACAAAAGGAAACAAAGCACGCAAAACTAACAATTCAAGGTAGGGGATAGAGTGATGGTCAGAATGCCTCATGTGAGCATTCCAGAAAAGTTCCAGTGTAAAAAAATTTTTAACCTTTATGAAAGCCCTTTTGAAATTGTGGACTGCAGTGGGAATAATGCTTTTTGGATTAAAACAGAACAGGGAATAAAGGGCACATACAATGCTCGGGCACTAAAACCCATACCATAGCATCCAGGATGCTTTAGAGATCATCTCCCATGTATAGTTCATAATAAAATCTTAAGACTTTAAATGGTCATACCCATTTAAAAGTCTCATTGGAGAGGGGGGTATTGTGCCAGGCATTATCAAATGTCCATGCACAAAATCTGCTGTAAAGAATATTACAGCAGATACATTTATGAATTTGTAGATATTAAGCACAACAAATATATAAATGTGCTATATTAATAATGGAGTGGTCTGAGCATTAAAATACCCACACACACCAATTTAAATAATATGAAATTGACATAGAAAATATTGTAGTAAACTCATGTATTTTTTTGGTTTTATATTTCCTTTTTGTATATGTCTTATGATATGTTATTTTATGTATTTGGCTTTCTCTGAAAAATTCAAATAGAGAAAAGCAATTGTTCCAATATAATTGTACATATTTTTTTTTTAATTACTTTTCTAAAAACTAATTTTATTCTGTAAACTAAGAATGTTAATTGCTTGTGCAAAAATCTGGTCAAAAGCAAAATGTTTGATAATGCTTTAATTAAACTGTTATCTTTTTAAAAATTCTTTTGAATTGATTTTGTGAGCAAGTGGTCTGAGTAATCAATAAGGAATGTTATAATCTAAATGATAAGATAAATTGAAAGGATTGGCTGATTCATGCTTCTCAGGGGGCTAGTGGGATTGATATAGTTTGGTCAGGGCAGTGAGGTTTTTTCGTTGGCAGCCATTCTGGGCAAGTCATTCTGTTCGTTGCTCCAGAATTCTCCAAGCGATCAGCTACTTAGAGAGTCATTTATGAATAGTACTATTAGTGACATTCGTTAGAACAAATCCTTTATACAGTTCTTTTAAGAACTCTTGTCTTTGTGGATTCGAATAACTATTGGAGACAGCCCATGAAAATTTATTAAATAATCCTCGTTACTATTTAGATATATAAAAAAAGAGGATATGAAGCAATATACTAGAGATTCCGGCAAAATGACCGTGGGGTAGACAACTAGTCGGTGCACCGCCCTTTCTCTGTCCTAAGCCGCCCAGATGTGACCACGCAAATTCCAACCGCCCAGGAGGATGACCAGTGCCGCCTTACTAAATAGAAGAAATCGTCACCACACAGCCAGTTAACTTGAAGCCCACTCAGCCCAGAGGAGAAGAATGAAGATGCAGATATAAGTTTATTTTAAGATATTTATTAACATTGAAATAATTAACTTTTCTATTTCCGATTAGATGTATATTTTTTTTTTGTTATTATTATTTATCATTTAAAAATGAGAGAGTCTCTCGCATATGTATAAATTTACGGTTATTGCGGTCATAAATGGTAAAGCTTTTACTTAAATCCTTTGAGTGAATTTTTCTATTTCAAATTAGTATTTTCAACAAAGATGCATGTATATATATATATGTATGCGTACATACGCTTATTATATTCGGTAAATATGATATCTCATGCTGAATATCTAAAATGTATTTAACCGGATATCCTTTTTAAGTTATTTTTTTTTGTGACTGCTACACCTCACGATGAGTGTAAGAAGGGATTGATTTATTATAGATTCCCTGTAAGCAAGTACTCTAATAACTTTATATTTAAATAATAGTAAGAGTATAATTGGGCTGTACGTATATACATGTATAGAAATTTATCTTTGGCAAAACGGAAATAGATACAGTACCTTATGGTGAGTACGATATGGTATCTGAGCCAACGCAACACATTGACTTGTTGAAAATATGAAATTAGTGATATATTTCATTGTGCAAATAGGCATAGTTTTTATTATTATATTTCCTACCAATAACAAGGTTTTCAAGTTATCAGTAAAAGCGTATGCCTGTATGACCGAAAATCTCATATCTGTATATCAAATCACACAAATTAAAATTTATTTCTATTGGGTAAAAGGAGCTCAGACCACTTCCATTACTTATAAACATTGTAAATA
The DNA here is from genome assembly GCA_028023455.1 of Epiperipatus broadwayi. NCBI lineage: Eukaryota > Metazoa > Onychophora > Udeonychophora > Euonychophora > Peripatidae > Epiperipatus > Epiperipatus broadwayi. The sequence continues at coordinate 1,218,835 of JAQFVV010006318.1, read as the reverse complement.
GTTTTAGGGGAGTATTATTGTTCTTATTTCAATTTGGATTTTATCTATTTAAACGCTTTGAAAATATATATATATTGGGATAATTAATTATTTAGTATTTTGTTATTATATCATCATTTATATGAAACGGTAACGGGTAGTTGGGATTAAATAAATATTTAATCATAATATTAAACATTTTTCGTTTTCGTATTATTATTTATATTGATAAAAATGTATTCTTTCCTTATCAACCACGTACCTGTAATAATCATTTAACTTACCCATTTGAAGACCCTAGATGTAGAGTGACTGAGCTAGCCACAAAGGGATATCGCTCTACCGGGGTGTTATATCTGATTCTTATGCTCCGCTGAACATATGATATTGCACACCTTTCTAGGAGGGTGAAAAATTCATTTTTTGGATTCTTTTCTAGAAGTGGCGCACAAAGGTCTATTTTGTAAATAGATTTTTCAAATGTGTGTACTTGCCATTGTTCTAAATATTCGGGCATTCAAATAGGATATTAACTAAAGGGTGTTTTTAACTGGAAGAGTCCTGTCAATCCACTCTTTCTATCAATTTAGCTAGAAGTACTAATCCACATGAGTACAGACAATCGGCTAAATTGATATCCATTTCTTTACCTGTTAAATCTTGGTCACTTCATGCTCAGTGCAAGATTAGGAAAAGAATTCCGCAGGGAGTATGGTCCGGTACAATAATGTTTAGCATAATTTTTTTGAATCGATTATCATGATATGTATATGGATACCAATAGGCTCATACACCAAGAAAATGAAATACATTGTATGCTAGGAAATGTAAATGACATCATGTATAAAAGGCAAAACAATTATAACCCTTTCTTTTTCAATATTATTATACGTTTGCTATGAGAAGCTAACTTCATTGGATTCAGAGATTTCTAACAACATTAAAACTGGAGGTTTTAGTTAAAATGTATTGATTTTATAAATATAATTAATGCAAGATTTAATGAAGCAAAAAGAACTTTTATTATAAAGAAAACAAATTATTTCAAGCAGTCGGATATATATATATATTTAGAAGGCATTTTAAATTGTTAAAATAAAAATAATGAAATTATAGTAAACCATCTAATTAAGCATGAATTTAAAAGAAGTATATGTGTCTATATAGCTGACATAATAAATGAGTGGATAAGTTATTATATATATATATGTTTGCAAACTGTAGTTAATTTAAAACATGCACTTATCAAGTTAATAATATGTGTTTTGGCTAAAGGAATTAATTGTTGTTTTGTTGGATCATTAATCTGCTAACCATGGGAGCTTAAATATCAGTAGTGTCTATATTGTAATTGCCTAATAGACTATCTTTGTTCAGAATAATATGTCTATACAAGGACCAAGTCAAACGTCAGTTAACCACAGCGGTCTCCTTCAGAATGCCTCATTTGGAAGCTACAAGTAACAATCCATATCTGCACGGAGAAAATTTCCTGAAATATGAGTCGTGAGTTGTGGAGAAACCTGTCAATTCACCTAATATAGTCAACTGCTGATCGATTCATGAAATTATGTTAATTATGTGTTAGAATTTTATTTTTGGTTTTCAAAATATATATGTATATATCACTATTTTTCTTTATTATATTATTCTTATTATTCAGAATATGAAATCAGTCAATCCAGCATTTTTAGAATACACCTGGGTCTCATTTTACGTGGATTTATTTAATGCCATTTTGAAGTTATGCTATTCATGTTTCTTCGGAAGTCGAACTCCGATAATGCGCTATTACTATAAATAATAAATTTTGGGCACTTATGTCATATTGAAAGTAATAGCATGTTATTGGAATTTGACTTTCATCTTAGTAATTTCAATATTTTCAGTGCTTTATAATAGTAAGATTTTATGCAATAATGAAATTAAAATCATGATTTCCACATTTTATGTATACACACATTAAATTTTACAAGATTATAATGTAAATTTGTTCAAACATTGTGCGTGTTAATTTTGCAATTTAAAGCACATTCTGTTTTTGCTTTTTAAAAAAGAATGTAATCAATTATTAATCATTTAGTGTCCACAAGTTTATTTTTAAAAGGTGAGTAATAACAGTGGGCACAATTAAATTTGACAATTAAAAATTAAAATCTGATTTTCAATTGTAATTAACAATTTAAAAATTACTTAAGGTAACCTGAAATTAATGTGATGTGAAGTTGGCACTAGTTGTATTTCCTCTTGTAAAGAATCTGATTTTTTACCAGTTTGCAAATGAACCTGTTTATCGGCAAATAGCGATAATAATTAAAACATGTATAAAAAATGTAAATTCCTGTACTGTAAATTATGCATAAAAATATATTATTTTGAATAAAATTAAATATAGTTAAAAAAAGTTTGTCTTGTATCAATTTTTTTCAAATTTGAAATTTTTTATTAATCATATTTTATTTCTTTATTTTTTTTTTTTTTGTGCGGATTTTAAAGTAATTTTACATTGGTGCTTTGCTTTTAAGTGATTTTTGAAAAATCACAGTCCGTATCCACCCTTTTTCAAGGTAAGTTACATCTATTTTTGTGCGATTTCATTTGCGCATGTTTTCTGAGAAACCTATCTATTGCGTAAAAAGAGACCCAGGTGTAGTTCATTTTCAGACGGTATGAGTAAACAAGGGGGGGGGTAAATTTAGATGGGATTATTGTTATATTTTTTTCTATATATAAAATGTGATAACTTCGGGAATAATATAAATATTATCATTATAAATTTTGCAAGAATGTTCAGAAGAGAATATTTTATTTTAAATTGTATAAATATATCTGCTAGGACAATTTAGTTGGGTTAAAATTGTTATTTATTGAAAATATTTATTTTATCAAATATTGTTATAATCTTGTAAATAAATATTATTGCTTCTGTTCCCATTGCCACTGTCATATTCATTTATTTAAAAAATCTAATTTAATAAAAAATTTTAATTCATTATTTTATAAAAAAGTATATTTCAATGATCACAGGAAATTTATTTATTTATTTTAGCATTTCTTTCACATCTGCATTGTAATCATATATATGCTATATTGATTTGCCTTTATTTCCAATTTACTTTATAATGTTGTTGGTTGCATAAATTTACCTTTTCTACCTGCTGCATTATTGTATTTTTGCACTTGGTACAAATTAATATTTGATGATATTAGAAGTAAAATAAATGTTCATGCAGAAGGATTTTAAAATATTTAAAAAGTGTTTTTATTTGCTAGCCATATGTTTTTCTAAAGTGTTTCCATACTTAATTATTTATATTTGCATTTTTATTTGCCTAAGGCATAAGATGTAAGATGATAGAGTTATAATAATAAGATAGAATATTTAATGTCTAATTTAAATAATGATTGAATTTAAAAGTGTTAAAATATTATTATAATAATCACTTTCTTGCATCAAGTACATGCATAACCCTGAGATAAATTTAAAAAGAACCTAACTTTAAATAACAATCTAAGAGAAGATTTAAATATAAAAACCTTTGATATTTTAGAATTTGCATTCATATAACATTTTATCTGTAAATGAGAACTCATACTCCATGGTGTATGTAGAAAATTCATAGATATTATGGTGCTGTGGTGACCCATCTCAAACATCACCTTTTGGTAGGGTTACAGTATATATATAAAATCAATTTTTCATATTATATTGTCATGCTTTATGAAATATATAAATTGTCTTTCTTCGATATTTTGCGATTATCCATTTAGTTTGATACATTACCATTAGGTATATCTAAAAAAGTATATAAAAATTAAATTATTTTGTATATGTGCTATCCACTTGTAAAGTGAAACAGATATTTTAAGATGCATCCACAGTGAGAAAGGTCATTCTGACTTCATTTGTATACATACATGAATATATATATATATATATGTTTCCTTGTGTCAAGTAGGATATCTTATTATGTTCTCATTTATATATTATTTTTTGTCAATAATCATCCATTGAGTATTGAGTTATATATATAAGTTCTGGGATTGTGTATCTTTATTTAGAACTTCATAGATAGAGATTCTTTTATTATTTCATGAAAATTAGTTATTGTGTAAAGATTAAAATGCTCAATTTGGAAAAAACTCCAATAAAAAATTACATTTAATGAAATAATAAAAATAATTCCTGTTGATGAGATTCTGAATAAGAATGTATACATCTAAATCTTATATATATATATTGTACATATGTGGAACTTCATCTGGCTCCAACAGGTGTCAGAGTTTATCTTAGCTTAACTATTTATTTGTAATTGTCTGATTTTTTTTAAAAAAAGTAATGATAAAAATAGAATACATTAGTTAGTTAGTGAATAATATATGATAATAATGTATAGTATTGTAATAGTTATTAAATTTTGTATGATTATGGGTAAAAAGTCAGTAGCATGTGGTAATTAGTTTGATATGAGATATAAGATAGTAATTTTCTTACAGTAAATATTTGGGATTAGGTTTTAAATTAATAAATAATATTAAATGTATTATAAAGTAACTATTGTTGTGTTCATTTCTAGTTTATAATCTATAAATAAGTAATATTATAAATAAAGTAAATAGTATCAAATTGATTTAAAAGTAATCTTTAAATTTTATTAAAGCAGTCAATATATAGGGTATATGAGCACAGACTTTCAGATGACCCATCACTCTCCACTCTATCTAATAACACTGATACACTCAAGCACATATATTCTGAAAAGATAAATAATCACCAATATATGTATTTCATGCTAAACCAGCAATCATCAGTTGGTCCAGATTATCATCTCCCACATATATATACTATTAGTGCTCAGATATATATTAAGATAGACAATCTTCATTCTTTAATGGACAGGCTCCAATCTACTACACACTCCAACTCTTCAACCATCCATCCAATTGAAAATCTGATGATGGAATGCTTAAAGGCCACCTTGAGGCTGAGATTCTTGTCACACCCATGTTGATGTAAGGTCAATCTGAACCTTACATGTACAGGACATAATCCATTTAATGCATATGCAATGATGGGCAGACATCTCTACAATGTAATAACTGAAACACAGGCTTATTCTATACCTGTCTATATATGTAATATATAGGGTATATGAGCACAGACTTTCAGATGACCCATCACTCTCCACTCTATCTAATAACACTGATACACTCAAGCACATATATGCTGAAAAGATAAATAATACGTGTTTCAGTTATTACATTGTAGAGATGTCTGCCCATCCTTGCATATGTATTAAATGGATTGTCTTGTACATGTGGGGTTCAGATTGACCTTAGGTAAACATGGGTGTGACAAGAATCTCAGCCTCAGCATGGCCTTCAAGCATTCCATGATCAGATTTTCAATTGGATGGACGGTTGAAAAGTTGGAGTGTGTAGTAGATTGGAGCCAGTCCATTAAAGTATGAAGATTGTCTATCTTAATATATATCTGAGCACTTATAGTATATATGTGTGAGAGATGATAATCTGGACCAACTGATGATTGCTGGTTTAGCATGAAATATGTATATTGGTGATTATTTATATTTTCAGCATATATGTGCTTGAGTGTATCAGTGTTATTAGATAGTGTGGAGAGTGATGGGTCATCTGAAAGTCTGTGCTCATATATTCTATATATTACATATATAGACACAGGTATAGAATAAGCCTGTGTTTCAGTTATTAAAGCAGTCAAATAATATTTAAATATTTAATCTAAATTAGCTTTACCCTGTAAAGTCATTTCTAATTTAATATTCTTTAATATTTTTTATTTGTAGTTTTTAAATAAAATATAATTAACTAGTAGAGGTCAGGTTAAAAGGTCATCCCTGTGTGTGTGTAGGTGCATGATGGAGATGTATGAAGCAAATAAATAATTAATAATTTAACTATAATATTGAAAAAAACAAATGAATGAATAAAATGATTATAATACAATATTTGGTTCTAGTAAACTATTAACTGTGCAGCCTTTGGTGGTGCTGTTTCTAGTTAAAAACAGAGTGTTTAACATTACCGGGCCGCTAGATTTTTTTATCTAATAGATTGTATTTTGACATATGGCTGTAATTTTTTTTTTAATATTTAATATATTGTTGTTGTTTGTTTTGGACATAATTATTTTTTTTAATATTTAATATATTGTGGTTGTTTGTTTTGGACATAATTATTTTTTTGGTTTTCATTTGATAAATTTAAAACTATAAGGACACTTTGACCTTTTTTTTGGATCTCAAAAATACATAATTTTTGACATATGCCTTTATTTGGGGGGGGTCCATTCTAAATCTACTGTTTCTTTTTTACAGATGTCTTTTATTTTTTTGTTTTGGATTCGATACATTTCAAAGTATAAGGGACAATTTTAACTTTTTATTGGAATATCTCAAATATACGCAATTTGCTTTACATACGACTTTCTTTTTTTGTTGTTGTTGTTATTTAAAATTAGAATTGACACTTTCTTTTTCAATTATGTTTAAAATGAGGGGGTTTGCTGTTGATTGATTTAGCAAAAAAAATTCAAACCTGTCTGACAAACTCTGCCTCAGATGTCCGTATTTGCTTATAAACGAAAAGAATTGTTTGGTATTTTATCTTACATTTATAAATACGGGGTTTTTTTGTGTGGTGTGTTTTGATTTTTTTGTTTTTTTTTAATAATAACAAATAAAACAGGGTTTTCATTTTTTTGTTAATAATAAATAAAATGGGAATTCTTTTTTCTCTTAGATTTATAAATACGTGTTGTTGTTTTTTTTTGGTGGTGGGTTTTGATTTTTTTGCTTTTTTTAATAATAACAAATAAAACATCAAAAACAAAAAACAAAAAGTCAATCGCGGTATTGTTTTTGTTAACCGGTTTTGTTACATTCTGTAGGATTTATTTATTTATCTTTTTTAAGAGTCGTACAAGTTTGTTAAAGATTTTTTGTTTTCACAACAAATAAAACTTCCGGTATTTTTATTCTTTTTTAACAACAAGAATTAGCTCGGGTTCATTTTTAAAATCTACTTAATGTGCTGTTCATTGATTTAAAACAACAACAAAAAACCTCTTTTTGCTTCTAAACGGAACGAATAGGTATGTCGAAAGAAGTAGTATTTTTTTTTTTAAAAAAATCAATCAACCAAAAGATGTCCAACAAACTACAGCACCCCTTTTTAACACTGTCATTCTGGGTGTTAATTACATGATTTACAGATAAAAATAATCGCAAACAAAACACAAATTCTTTCCAGAAAATAAATTTATTAACCACATATGACTGAACTAAATCAACTGTAATGAATGGCAGGATGTTTTGGGCTTGCAAAAAACTGCCTCACTTTCTCTGTTTGGGACGTCCCACAAATATAATAACGTGGTAGACATTTTGTTCTTCTTTTACAACTCTCATCCGAGTCATGACAGAAACGGTATTTTTCTGCAAACAACTCCAATCATCTGCCAGAGAGCTTGAGAAATTTTATTTTGTCTTTTTTGACTCCCAAAAAAGCCAAAAAAAATTTTTTTGACAAATATCAATAATATGCTGAAAATTACTAGTACGCAAAAATCTTTCAGTTGGGAAATACAGAAAAATCATAAACATCAACACATAAACACTTGAAAAAGATGACAATGCTCACACTCTCATCTTAAATTCTAGCGACAATACAAATTCTGTCAATATGCATAGGAATTCAACCCACAATGAAATCAATGGCAAACTATACGATCATAGTATTGTTAGTAGACGTAGTGTTATTGAACGCAGAAGAATTGGCCATGTATTATAACCACTACATATGATCTACTCATATATTAATGATCACTCATATATTAGCCGTAGGTTCAGCCATGCAAGCAGTATAATTCTGTGTTTTTACACAGAAACAGCGCCACCAAAGGCTGCACAGTTAATAGTTTACTAGAACCCAATATTTTAAAAAATGTCTTTTAACAAATGAAATTGAGTTTAATTTTATATCTGTATTTTTATTTTTGTTTTATGTAATATATTTTATTTTAATATTACATAAGAGCTGATAGTTAACTTATTAATTAGAAACCATTAAGTCGTTGAATTTCAAATGGTTAGATCAATTGTATCAGTAATCAGTTCTCAGCTGATCTAAAAAGTGTTAAAGTTAAATATAAAATAACTTGTATTGATTGGCTATTTTAAAAAAGGAAAATTGATATGAAAATTGAGGGAAGGGTAGAAATTATCAGGTTATAAATAGAAGATTTTTATGCATATTTTAGTGTTGTTGTTGTGTATGTGCTCCTGGAAACTTTTCTTTTCCTTAATAAAAAAAAAATTGTATTTTTTTTTTAAAGTTTATTATTTTTATTAAAAGCAAAAGTATGTTTAAAAAGTATATCTAATTGTTTTACAATTATGAATTGCAACTGCTAGAAGGTAACTAAATCTTGATATCAACTCTCAATTAACTTTAAAGCTATAGTAACAAAATGTTTAAAGGAAGTTTTACATCTTTTATCTTATTTACTTATTGCATGACTTATATCTACCAGAAAGTAAAATTAGGATACCAACCATTAGTATCTAAGTGGGTAAATATCTTTATTGTACTGAACTGTTATAGTTGGAGAATACTTAGTAATTATCTAATTAAGCCAAAACATAAACAAGGAAAATTAAAAGACATTTGTAATGAATTGTATTATAGCTAAAAATGTGTCAATATCCTTGTAATTAAAACTGATTTTTAGTCCAAAATTTTATTAGTGATACCTGATATTAATTTCAAAATATTCCTGTTATAATAATGCTTGTTTCTAAAATGGTTTTAAAAGAGAAAAATATACTACACTAAAATAAGAAAGGATGAATTTTATCTGCCAAGCATTTAGTATAGTTTAGTATTAACTTTGCCTAGTGTTCAATTAAAAATGTTTTGAATAGGAGAGATTAATTATCTGCTTTTAAAACAGTTGGATAAAATGCTATAAATTACAATTATTAATGATAAACTTTTATCTGTCAAATATATAATGAACTGTTATATTTGCATGTATCTATATGTAAAGTCATGACAATTATTCCTAACTCCTAAACAGATGAAATTTTCTAATTGCAAAATAATTCTACTCTTATGTTGAGAAGAGTGAAGAAAAATTCTTTAGAAACAAATCTTAAAATATTATATGAGAAAATAATTCAAAAAAAAAAACTGTTTTAAAAAAATGCATTCTTTTAAAAGAGAAAAATGGAATTAAAAATAATAAAGCTATATTATTGTACATGTAAACCTGGGACCTTATAATAATGTTTTCAGCTGAAGAATTTGTTTTTCCAATGCTGGCCTATTCTTATTATTTCAATGTTTTACTATTTAGAATATCTTTAAAGGAAGAAATTAAAATATCTTTAAAGAACTATTAAACATGTTTTGTTTTTAGAAATCATTGCCATGCTTATGAATGTTTTGACCAGAAGCTTCGAATACTGTCAGATAAATTGTCCTCAATAAATTATATACATCTAGAATGGAAAAACCAGTATGAAGTGGAAACTATGAACTTAAGTTACTGTATTATTTTTTTATAGTCTGTTTTATTGGGTTTTTTTTTAAAAAAAGAAACCAGAAAAATATTTATGCTATATATTTTGTTTTTTAAAAATATGTATAATACTATTAGCATAAATATGCCAAGTAAACTAATGTTACAATTTTAATCTTAATGGGTTTATTAGAGTGAGTAAATATTTTACCATTCTCAGGTAGTTTATATTATTATATTTGTTAAGTGTTTCACAAGTTAACTTATATTCAGTAATTTTATTCCCAGAGATTTTAAATATCTGTCTTAGTTTATTCATATGGATGGTATTTAACTCAGTCTTATTTTAACTCAGCCAGAGATTTATCAGAGGGTTTCCATTCATTTGTTTTATAAATACTACATTAATGATAACTGCAAATATTTTTATATGCATTGAGAATTAATATTCTTGCATTTAATTTGCAATCTTTTAAAGTCCACTAGTCACTATATTTTTAATATTTAATATTTTATTATGTGTGCATTGTATTTTTATCTAGAATTTTTAGATGCATTTAATTAAATATTTCTTATATTAGTCAGTTGGCCAAGTTTCGCATTGTTGGTTCTCACATTGAGTATACGTGTTGTATTTTTTAAAAATTCTTAGCGATAATTTAGTTAGCTCATGTGAAGTCTATATCTTGTCATTAGTTTAGTATTTGTTAGCCTCATAGAGTTAGGCTTTGTTAATTATTAGGAGTATGCTTAATGGAGTAGACAAAGTCTTCCATCCTTATTGTATTGCTTTTCCATGAGTTGATAGTATTGTTCCCCATGAGGGTTAGTGTGTATCAGATAGTTGTATTTTTTAGTGATGATTATTACATATTTTTGAAGTACTGGAATCCCATGAGAGAGGATCATACTTTCCTGGTGTGTCTTTCCTGTTCCTGATGCACTGTAGATAAGGTCCAGGCATCCTATTTTTTGCCTCAAAGTTAGGTATTTTGGAAGTCACCAATTCTTATTCAGCTCTGTGGAGCATAGATGTACTTATTTTGCCTATCACTCATGAAGAATTAATGCTAGTTCCACCACAGTAGGTGATGTTGCATTTGTCTTAGATATGTGATGAGAAGGTATGTTTGTTTGAGGAGCTTTGCTTTTTCAGCTTGTATTAGCTATTTTAATGCTTATAGGTATACCAATGTTTGAATTGTGTTGTTATGCTAGTTTTATCATTCACAAATCAACCAACAATAACTTATATTTATTTTTAAGTATGTAAATTATGTATATGGTACAAGTGGCAATTCACACATACTAATTTTAATATGTTCATCCAGAGTTTTTGCCGCTGGATTTGTAAGGCTTTTACATCTTTAATTTTAAAACACCTAGGGTAATAATTTTATGTGAACAGAATTTATTTAAAAAAAGTGTGTATAAATGATTTCTGATGAATGAGTGGCCCATACATTTAATTTAGTTTAAAGTTAGCTAAAAATTTGCTTAAATATATCACTAGCTATAATATCAGTAATGTCAGTGTAACTAGTGGTAGTATTTTAAAATATATGCTGAATATGCTTATTCCAGCTTAGAGTTTGTTAAGCTTAGGGTAATAAATATAAACCTATTTGTGTGTTATTCTGATTGTTAGATAACACCACAATATTATTCAATATGCTAATAAAAAAATAGAATGGTGCTTATTAAACTTAGATCACTGTAATTGAAGTTTAAAGATTTGAAATCTCTAATTATTAAGAGATTAGAATTTAATATTAAATAGCCTCTGCTTGCTCTTGTATGTATTTATTTATTTTATTATTTTGTTTATCAAGATAAACAATTTTAAAAGAGTTTAAGAGGATACTCAGTAACTGTAGCCAGAGAAATTGTATATTATTGTAAGCCAAAAACAAAGTTTAAAAGTCAAAATATTTGTAAAATGATTCCAGTGCTATATTGGCAATGTTTATAATAAATTTCGTTTGTAAATATTTTCTTTATCTTGTTCTTAATAAACCATATTATTATTATTTAAAAAAAGTTTTGTTTCTGTTTGTTTTACTTTTATATGAAAAATATTATTATCTATAGTTCAAAAGTTCATAAACATATCATAAAGTATATAAAATATATTTTGATACTGATTTAAATCATAAAACCATTCTAATTTAAGTGATTCTCAGACTGAATCACAGTAACAGATAATTACATTATATCAGATACTTACTTGAATGCTCATTTAAAAGTTGATTTTTAAGTTATCATTATATCTTCTCAGACTGAAGATTATGCAATGAGATAAAGAATATTCATGCTTCAGAAGAGTATTTATTACCTATTGTTTTAAAAGGCTACACATTATCTTATATTAGCTGCACATTGTCTATCATCATCATATATGTTTAAAAAATTATAATCCATCTACATTTAAGGTATCTGTAGAAAATCATGTTTTGGAATTGTGTAAATATTTCACATGGCAAGATCATATCATTATAGATATAAATTCTTAAAAATTAATATATTTTTTATAATTTTTAATAATTTGTAAATCTAGTGATAGATATTCATTGTTAAAAAATTAACTTATTTTGGGTTTCCTTATTGAACTCAATCCAAACATTATGCTTTTGACATTCATTGTGCTAATAATATCCACAATCCTTCAAAATCATGCAACCAATAGAAGACATTCAGGGATAGTGGTAATAATTTATAAATGATGATGATCAGGTATTAATATTTTTCTAAAAGTGATGGTTTCAATCTTCTCCGCTCCCCAACTCATGGATGGCTGAAAAGTTGGAAGATGGAGAAGATTGAAATCAAACCTATTAATTAAAGTTTGAAGATTTACAATCTTATATTAACTGACTACTGATTATATATGTATGTGTGAGGTAATAATCTGCACCAACTGATGAGAGCTGGCTCAGCACAAAATACATATATTGGAGATCATTTATTTTTTCACATGTATATGATCTTGTACATCAGTTGTATAAGACTGAATGGATATTGTAAGAAATTTGAAAGTCTAAGTTGAAATCCCTTCTAATAAAAAATAGTTATATAAACATTAATAAAACAATTTTGGTCATGTACTGAATATACAAAAGAAATTATAAAACTGTTTTTTTATCAATAGCATGCTAAACTGGTTCTTTAATTTTTTAAGTGACATTATTGACTATAGGTATAGACAGAACATATCAGTAACAAATGTCCTTTTAATTTATTGATTGTAGATTGGAAATATGAATGTTATGATAAAGACAACATTTTGATATGTAATGATAACTATAGCAGAATGGTAACAATATATATATTATTTTCCTTTTTTTCAAGTGAGCACCATTAATTCCATACAAAACATAGAAAATGATATAAAGTCTAATACATTTCATTTTTAAATATGTATTTATTTTGACTGATTAAATAAATGACTATAATTTTTAACTTACTATAACAGAAATTTTTTTGCTGATAGAGGACCCTCCCAAACCATGGCACATGATAGTGACTTTTATAAAGATAGGAGAAGCTGTCTTATCTTTAACCTAAATTTCTACTTATATAGGCCAATTTAAATATCCTGCTTTGGGAGCATAAAGTTGTTGTTCTCTTCACTTATTATGTCCACAATTTTTTTTACCAATTAACCTTCATGAAATCTTGTGATTTACAGTGACTTAATGTTGCGATCTTAATACTGGAAAATCTATAAACTATTGTAGAGTTGTAATTATAATTTTGTTGATTGCACAGGAAGTATATGTAAATACTTAATAGACAGCTTTAATCTGTATCAAATGCACCTTGAACATTACTTCATGTGTGGTCAACAAAATTATAATTACAACTCTACAATAGTTTATAGATTTTCCAGTATTAAGATCGCAACATTAACTCGATATAAATCGCAAGATTTCATGAAGATTAATTGGTAAATGAAATTGTGGACTTAATCAGTGAAGAGAACAACAACTTCATGCTCCCAAATCAGGATACTTCATATTGGCCTACATAAGTAGAAATTTAGGTTAAATATAAGATGGTCACTCTTATCTTTATATAAGTCACTATAATGTGTCATGGTTTGGGAGGTCCCTCTATCAGCAAAATAATATTGCTTGGCTATTATAAAATGTTCAAGGTGCATTTGATACAGATTAAAGCCTGTCTTATAAGTATTTGCATATTAACAGAAATTATAAATATTCTTTCCCTCTAGGTTTCCTAGCTTTTCATGGTTGACTAATGAGTTACAATCATGGTTCTTCAGCAGGAATCTCTTTTTCAATACCACACACACACACACACACACATGTGCTAACTAATTCATCAAATCATGAAAATTTTTCTAATATATCTATCTATGATTTCTAGTTTAAAAGGTGAGAAATAAAACATAAATAACTCTAAATGTTTGAATGTATAATAGTTCAATTAAAATTTATTATTTACTTTTCAAAAATATTTTAATAAAGACTACTGTAACTTTTAGTTGACAATTTAAATATATATTTACCTGGAATATAATATTGCATCTAAGGGTCCATTATTAATATACTTGACAAATTTCAAGTTATCTAAAATTAATTATTTACTAATCATCTACTATTAAAATCTTTAACTTATATTTGATCTGATTTTCTAGATTATTGCTATTTAATTTACATGAACATCTTTAGTTTTTAATCATGTTTACATCAAATCTAATTTTCTGATATAGTCTACATATGTATGAGGGTGTGTATTGCATCATGTATAAAAATATTACTTGTGATATACCAACAATATGTGAACTAACGTTACGGTGGTAAATAATATTACTAGCTGATATATAAATAATTACTGAGTAAACAGGAATATCTAAAAAAAAACATACATTGCATAGAAATATTTTTTATCAAAAAAAAAACCTTTATTTTAACCTATTAGTTACATTGGAACTTTTAAGAAAATTATATAATTATATACAGTAATGAACTATTAGTACAATTACTCACAAGCTAAATTTCCCAGAGTAAACATTCAACCATGCAAATATAACTAAGTTAACATGACAATAATACAAATAAGTTTTTATAAACAAAATTTGCCTAAGGTCATTTTACAAAATAACTTTTTAAAACTATTTTTTGAAGGAACTATTCAAAATCATTAAACAATGTCTTTATAATTATGTTCTTGCAATTCTATTAATGTCTATCAGTTCCCATGTACATTTTATCATTGTGTGTGAGGCAATCTGATAGTCTCTTTTTTTAATTGTTTTAATTTTTTAAATACTATTAGAGAATCTGTGCAACTTAGTTAGTCAAATACTATATAATAGGAAAGTGACACTTATTTCCCCAAAATTGCCCAAACTAATAATCTGAATCAGTGTCATCATCAATGAGTCTTTCCTTTTGAAAACTGAATGAATTATCATTCTGAAATCATTCAATTTAATACATTTGTTAAAAATGTGTTCACTAGTCTCTTCTTCTATACCACATAAAGTACACTTATCATCAATCGACTTATAACCTGTGTTTTTACTGGAAGGCTACCTGTGGGAAGTGCATCGAGATTGATCATAACCAAAAAATTAAAATATTTTGGCTCCAGGCATTTGAATTTTTTAAAAAGGCAAATATGGTTATATTAAGAGTTGAACTTATTGGCATGATTGAATCATAAATGAGGTTATATACCTCCCAGTGTTTAGTTTTTGTGGGTTTGGCCTGGTTCAAAAGTAAATTCATTTTTGTAATATCAGTTAATAAATCAAAAAGCCAACCATTTCCTCTAGGAGGCGGAGTATCTGTGGGCAACACATCAATCAGGTAGAAGCTTTTTGGAATTATATTGTTAAGTCTATAAAACATATTGAAAGTACACTGGAGCCAAAATACCTGTAGTGAATGTAGTCCCAGGTCATTCAATTGAGTAGACATTTACATCTTCTGGAAGCTAATCACTACAATTATGCCTTGCCACAGGAGGCAAGAACAAATCATGTGGATGTCACAAATGAATTTCCCAGTGTATTTCACAAATGACATGATGAAAGCAATCCTCAGGAATAACATGTTAAGGAGGGCTGCTTTGTCATATAAAGAGATGTATACTTTTCTCAAAGAACCAATGATTTTGTTAGCAGCTGTCATTATTGAGTTTTAAACCACCCTCCTCATTGCCAAAGGGGAGAGGTTAAAGGCCATTCCAAGAAACTTGGGGGTTTAGCTATGAAGGGAAAAGGAATGCCATAACCTGAGAATAATCTCCATGCCATTGACTTCTACAAATTGAAGCATACTCACAATTCACTAGAAAATTGTGACATTAGTTTCATGAACCCAGAGATGTACTTTCAGGATGGTAAAAACACTGCCAGGTCATCCATGTATGAGATGTGATGTATGTATTTTTTAATATTAGGAATGAAAACTCCAGGAAGATTCTGCTGAATGGATATTAGAAAGGAGTTCACATATAAAATAAATAAGAGGGCACTCAGAGGAGAGCCCTGAGAGATATATTTAGTTGGGGTGAAAGATTTAGACAATTTTCTATTCAATGATATAGAAATTTTTCTATTCATTACAAGATTAGAAATTAATATAATGATGCCAGAGGTAGTCTCCAATTTTCCCAGCAGCTTAACAAGGTATGTGATGTTGACAGATTCAAAATGCCTCCACAATGTCCAGATGCACTATGATGGGTTTGGTTTTTTATACCTTCTTGCAATGTATACTATTAACTTAAAGAGATTAATAACCTCTGCAATAGATGCTCCTTTTTGGTGAACTGGAAGGTCAATATATGTGACAGAATCTTATCATGGAGTTAATCTTTGATTATGGATTCTATAATTTTGATTATCAATGGTGTCATGGATGTAGAGTGGGGAAGGGTTATCCCCCTCTTAAGAAATGGCATCATAGCAATCAGATAAATCCCATCAATTAACAGTGGGAAGGAAGCAAGGAAGTTCACCATATTTAAGATTATCAGTATAGCAAAAGTTTGAAGGTGTTTGAAGATGAATATTGGAATACCATGGAGATCCGGGTGCATTCTGTCTGGCACTGAGGCAATTTTAGCATGAATATCTGCCTCATAAATACCATGGCTCATCTTGCTAGGCTCATAATTCAACTCTTGATTATGCAGAATATCAGTGTCTGCCAATTTGCTCTGATACTGAATTAGAATTTGTTTTAACATTGAAATACCAGTGCAGTTGTTCTCTCTTACCTTAATCACTGCTGGTGTCTTGTATTTATTCAGGCAACCGAGTGCCCACCTAACATACCCTCTGGAAATGTCATGTGGTTTCCAGAGATATAACTGGGATTTCTTGATTGCCAGATATTCAGGGAGAGTCTGTTGTACATTGTAATACTGCTACTTTAGTGCTGTGATTGTTTGAACTGTAGAGGGTGTTGGAGAATTTTCTTTTAAGGTTTTCTGTATCACCTCCATTTTATGAAGTAGGGCAGTCAGTCCTTTGGGCTTTCTGGTATAATAATGCATCAGAATATCTTCATGCTCCATAATGTCACCATTGTTAAATAACATATTTCCCACTTTGGTATTGCTTAATTGTGAGTGAATATTTTTGTCTAGTAATTCTATAACATCAGCATAGGATGTTCTACTTGTTTTGCTTTCATCATTCAGATCTTGCTTTTTCATATGAATTAATTCTTTCACAGTTTTATAGTCAGGTTTATTAACAATAAAAGGTTGCTTGTCACTTTTCCCTTGAAAAGCAGCATTTCTAGCACTTTTGTTGCTTATCCCCATAGTTTGCAATAAGTTAGGAAATTAACCCTTCATCATTTACAGTTTCTTAGAAATCCATGGAAGAGTCTTAATTATGTTGAAAAACTGCTTATTAAAAGATTATTTGTCTTAGAAATTTTTTGTTTGCCAGATTTTAAGTTATTAATTGATTTTTTTGTGATTAATTGGAGATTTCTTGGAACTTTCTGAGTTTTTAATGTTACTAACAGTATTTTTTTTTTCAAAAACACTATAGTTTGATTTTATAAGATCTCATTTGACTGATTATTGTCTGCAGGAACTTGTTTAAATTTTTTGTCAGCATTTATTAAGTGTTTTTCTTCATTATTGTTAAAAGTTTTCATTGAGAGAATAATTTAGAGAGTTCTTCTTAGCTTTTTTTCTTTGGTTTGCTTTTGTATTTCCTGATTTTCCTTTGGCATACACGTTTTTTTCATAGCATTCTTTGTCTGAAGATGATTTCTTTTCTAACTCTGGATCAGATTCTCTATCTCAGCTCATCTTTTGATAAACTATTTAAAGTTAACAAAAAATTTAAAACCTTATAGGTTTTCAATAATATAAAATGATAATTTAACAGGGTTATTATTAATTTGGGGGTATAAATATGTTTGGTATTTTATTATTGTTGAATAATAATTGGAAAAATTAAATTTATAAGTCTTGTAAATGAATAATTGTAGTCAATTCCTTAAGCATATTTTTATAGTGAATTAAAACAGTGTTGAATATTCTGGGTAGTTATCAAAAATGAAGGTAGATGGAGTAATATTAATTATATCCACACTATCATGTTATTGGTCTATTTTAAGTTGTACCACAATCCAATGTAATACAAAATATAAATAACTTAACAGAGTTTGTGGGGGGGGGGGGATTATCACGAAAGAAAAATCAAGTAAAGACTTCAACATCTTATACCTACAAAATTAAAGAAAAAAGAAAGAAAGAGCTGAAAAAGTTACATCATTGGGATTGAATTGAACAAGATTACAAGGTAATGTATTTTTAAAACTATAGAATAAGAAATTTTCCTTCTTGTATACATTTTTCTCCACCTTTTCCATTAATTAAAAAAATTCTGGAGTATATATTGGAAAAAAAAAATGAGGGCCATATTGAAAACCAATTGTCTGACAAAATATGAATTCAAACTCAGGACTAAACAAGAAACTGTAAGCATGAATTTTTATTTTACCTATCTTAACCAGTTTTTATATTTAAAAGTTATGCATTATTTATTTAAATTGGCAAGAAAAGGAAATGTCCGAGCTCTTTTAAAAAAAAAAATCTGATTAAAAAGTAATTTGAATAAAAACTTTTAAGATTTAAGTCAAACAAACTAAAAGTCACTTCAAATAGTATAAAGTTTAATCAATTTAAAAAGAAAAAAATGCATAAAATTATTTTCTATTCTTATTAGAAAAATTGTCTGATAAATTTTTTTTAACACTATTTTGCTTGGTTATTGAAAATGGAAACATTAGAGTATTTATAAATGCCAAGGATATTGTATTTATAATTGCAAATGATTGAATAAATTCTTCCTAGTATTATTAAAAAACATTAAAATTTACTGATAGAAATAACTAAATAAATATCTATTTCTTAATCTTTATTGTGGAATGTGTGAGTTAAAAATAGTGTTAAATGTTTTAAAAATGCCAGGATCATTTTAAAATTATTCCTGATATTACTGCAGATAAAAAAATCAATAAATGATTTTGAAAAGTTTTATCTTGTTGACTTTACTAAATCTATAGCTTAATTTTAAAAAAAATTGTCTGCAGAAAATGTGAATAAACATGGTATTCTTATTTTGTTGCTACACAGTTTTGGAAGTGTTTGATTTTGTCTCACTGTACCAGGATCAAATATAATAATAATAAAAATACATGGATGCGTTATTCATAAAATGTTTTGCCCATGATGTCAGTTTCCCTTGTCAGTCAGCTCATAATACAGAAACAAACTTTGATCTAAGGGGGATAAATATAAAATGGAATAAAATGTTTGTTTTTTATTCATGTTTAGTATTATAATATACTGTTTATAATATTTGTTTGTATTTGTGGTGTGAATATATAATTACTTTAAGGACAGATTAATATAAAGGTATATACATTTATTATATTATATTTTTTTGTTGTTTTATCTGTTGGTTGAAAATATTAAACTTCATTTATCTAGATATATATATATTTCTTGAATTTTGAAAATAGCTTCTGATATTCTATTGATGGGTAAACAAATAGAATAACTTGTCAGAGGTATGATATAATGATACAATCATCTTATTATATGAAATATTTTATATAAGCATTTTACATTTATTAAATTTTGCCTATGAATTAGCATGCCCACTTTATTTATAGAATAAAGGATATTCTTCATTGTCTATATGTGTGTTTCTTGTTATAACAAAACATTATCATTATTTTTAAAAATAATTAATGGTTGGTTGACTTACAATGTTGGTTTGTTTAATACACTGTTAGTTTGGGCATTATAAAATGGGATATTTATATTTTAACTTTTATTGTTAGAATTATTTTGTCTTGCTATTGTATTAATAAGGATTTGTGACAATTTTCATCTGATAAGTGTGCAACATATAATGGCATAAAACATTGTATTAGTGATATTGTTGATGGGTAGATGGAGCACTCTCACATTGCTTATTCCATGAGAGGATTATATTGTCGAGACTAACAAACAGTTAATGCTTAGTTAGCACAGTTAATCCCTAGAGAGAATTATATTCATGTCCTGTATTCTATTTCCCTGTGATAAGACAATATCCACACATTTTGTACCTAGAATAAAGGTATTGGAATTGGCCATATTACTGTACAACTATATAATGTTGTTTTGTAGAGCCTCTCTTTATTGTCTGATCCCTCATAATGTTATAAAGTTATTTCCATTGTGTATGGTGAAGTTGTTAGTATTTTAAAATTAGATAGCAAAGATATAATAAAGTTAGATTCAGGTACACTTGTCCATCTATAGGGTTTGCCTAATGGTGGATAGTGTATGTATAATGCTGTAGTACTTCCATAAGTTTACAGGTAAACCAACCAAAACTTACTAGTGATGATAAAATTTTTGTATGGCATAGCAAGAGATACACATGTGAAATATCATTGTATTTTCACCAGGCAATGATTTGCCAATGGATCAGTAAGACAGGTTAATAATTAGAATGATTATGTTGTGAACATAGGCAAAGTTTTGGTGTCATGTATACATTTGACTTTTGATGTCTGTCCCCATATTAGTATAATATTTTTTTTCATATCAAATAATAATAATTATTATGTGTTCTGAATATAATAATTGCCCTTATATCATATACTGATATAAATAAAATAGCTATAGTGTAACATGCTACTTTATAACATTAAGTTTTAGATTTAAAAGTTTTCATTTATCCGAAAGATTTAAATATACTTTCATTTTGTAACTTGAATGCTAATTTATGTTAAACAGAATTTAATCTTCCTGTTCTATAATATAAAATAGAAGAAACATAGCTGATAATGATAGTGGTAATGAAGATATCATTGCACTATACTATTTTATATACTACACATGTATTCAATGGGATACACATTATTTTATATACTTGATTTTATATAATGCCTCTGTCTTGTTTCAGATAATGTTTTCTGAAAGATAGATATTCAATTATTTCTGATGTTTAATGAAAATTTGTAAATAGTGTAAATAAATTTTGTTGTTTTAAAAATGTATTTAGTTGTCTATGGTCTTATTGCTAATCATCATACACATTCTTATTGTTATTGCTGTCAACACATTATTTTATTATTTTGAAGTCATCATCAATCAATATAGTATATTTAACTATATATTAATATATCATAATAATTTTGTTAAGACCTTATAGTTTAAATGTACATCTAAGGCATCATCACTTAATAATCAAAATATTGTTAACCTAGATTGCATATGTTATTTTAAATAGTATATTAAAAGATAAAACACTTAATTTTGATTTAATCAGTTTATTTAAACCCACAGATATATCATTCATTGATCTAGATCACATTGCTCATAATTATTTGATAAAAAAAATAGGTAAGTTATTGTGTTTAGTTATTAAAAGTATTCGTATTTCTTGAAGCTTAAAGTTTATAAGATTTATGCCGTTTATAAAGTTTACCTGGAATCACCAAATATTGTTTCTTAATTCTATTTTGTATTAAGAGCTGTTTGTGTGTTATATTTGGGTAGTGGCCAAATCCCTCTCACTGACCCAAGTATATCTTATATAATAATATTTAAGCTGTTTGAACCCTGAGAAGAATACATTACTAATTTGCAGTATAAAATTTGAATTTATGGTAAAGTTTATACCTACAGTTATTTATTGTACTTAGATTTGAATTATGTTATGTTCACAGTTTTTATTAAAGTCAACAAAAATTTAAGGTGTAAATTGTTTCTTTTGTCTTAAAATGTATAGCTTGTTTTAACTTTATGGTGAAGATTCTGGTTTTGTTAAGCATGGAATCTCTATTTTAGTTTTCTTTTGTTATCACTTAATACAATATTAGTTAATAGTTCAAGAACTTATTCTCCATCATCAACATTGCTCTTCTATTTCATTTTGATCTTTCTTTTATCTCTTCATTCTCATTTGATCTTAATTTATTATCATAATTGATTCACCCTTCACTGGCTTTTATTCTATTATCATCTTATTCATTCCTTAGCTATTATCTTAATCATTCATTATTCTAACACATCTTCTTTTTCTTCTCTTCATCCTTAGACTTGTTTTATTTTATTATTTAATTATCACTTATTTATCTCATCCATTGAGGCATTTACAATCCTAATTTATTTATTACTTAATTCATAATTTTAATTTCATAATCATTCCATAGACTTAATTATTATTTATTTATTGGTCTGACGAATATTAAATTTATTTTCTTATATTTTGTTTGTGGATGTTAAGGCTAGTTTAACTAGTAGTTATTATCTTCATGGGAACTTTGTAAACTTCTTTAAATTTATTGTATATAAGATTCAAGTAAATGTAACTATGTAATTGAAATATTCCCCAGCTCAGCAGAAGACAATAATATTTATAAGAGCAAATGTCTCTTTTTGTTATCTCATTTATTTATAGACAATATTGTTTAAAATACTTTATCCAGAAGCAATGAATATTTAAATTAATCACACAATTTATATAGTTATTTTAAATTCATTGAAATAACTAGGTGACATGTCTGACCCATCAAATAATGATTTTAAAAAATTTCAAATTATCATTTGATATTTTGCATGATTGATTTAAATATTGATTTCTTCTTGCTAAAGTATTTCAGATAACATTCTTCATAAATATATGAAATAACAAGAAAAAATGGCTATTTTTGAAAAATTGTCTACTCTTATATATATATGAAAATAAAATTACCGTTAACAATATATATATATCTTCCTTAATAATAATGATGATGTGATAAAATTCATATTTTAAAAATATTTTCTATGAGACAGATTCTTATATATGTATATGAAAATAAAATTACAGTTAACAATATATATATATATCTTCCTTAATAATAATGATGATGATGTGATAATGATGATGTGATAAAATTCATATTTTGAAAATATTTTCTTTGAGACAGATTCATGCTCTCTAAGAATATATTCACAAAAATTAATCACATGCTAACAGCAGGTTATAATATCAGCTTCAAGTGGAATACCATAAAACTCATATAAACTTGAACTTAACATTTTTATATTTAACATAAATATGTCTCTTATAATTCTATAGTTGCAGGCAGACTGCATCAGTTAAGACATATGAATAAAACTTTTACATTAACAACAAATTGTCTTAATAAACACATATATTGTTTAGTAATTTATAATATAAAACAACTATTCACTATACATATAATTCATATTACATTTTAAACTAAAAAAAGTTATAAATCATTAATTATCTTAAATTTAGTGAAAATATTAACTGCATCTTTTATCCACACAGTCAATCTTCATTTAAGATTTATAGCAATTAAATTTGCATTTTTCTTCCCTGGTGAAAATTTTGTAAAACTATTTTTTATAGCTTTAAAATTCATACATATTTATTTTCGAATATTTTAATTACAAATTTTGATAAAATTAAATAATCAGTATTACAAAAAAACTGAAATTGAGGTTTGATGAGTAGACATCCTGCCGAGTGTATTTTGTGAAAATATGATCACTTAAAAAATATTACTATGTTCCAAAAACTTGATTTTTTGGAAAGTTGTAATTGTGTAATAATTATTAAAAATCAAAAATAAATATTATTACATAATTATTTTTGACAGAAATGTTTTATTTTTAAATATAGAAGAATATTTTTTTTTGAATATTGTTACTATAGAGATTATGGTCACAAGAAAACACAGTTTTCTAGAATAAAATCACTCAACAGATTGATCATAATATTCAGAAATATCATAAAATGATAAGAAATTTATAAACTTTTAAGACATAAATTTATAGATTTAGTAGTTATTAAAAAAAATTGTTCAGATTTTTAAACGAAACATAAAACAAAGAATATTTTATTCATTATGCAAATTGATTGGCTCCACATGAAATTTGATGATGTGACAGCATTTTGTTTTGAATAAATATAATTTTTAGAATAATTCTGGAAATCAAATGTGATTTTTAAAAATTTATTTAATTCATAAACAAAAATATATATTGCATAAGGTCAAATTTATTATATTCTGATGAATAATAATGATTTAATATTAAAATGAAAGTTAAAAGCTTAAATCTTATGAGAACAGAAAAATTTTCAGAGTACAGAAAAGTTAATATATCCGACATATTTATTACATCTAATATATATTGCCTGATTCATCATTACATTTAGAAATACTCATACATACAATTACATTATGCAGTAATCTAATATTATATTTCCTTTGAAAATGTATTCTTATTTTTAATTTAATTTTATTATATATAAAAATGTTGTTATTTAAAATTTTAAAGTTTCTACTCAAAAACTACTCTTACCTTTTGAATTATTTGAATATTTTATAAATGAAAATAAGTTTGATTTACTTTTAAAATATTAATGAAATCTGCATCAGGTTATTAATGCCATGCTAACTACTGGCACATGATTATCTATTGCAGATTTCAGAATTAAATTTATTTCAAAAAAATAAATAAATTTATTAAATAAGCATGCTTATGAAGCTAATACTACTCAATATACTTTTTATCATTTTAATTTCAATGTTAAATTGATTCTAAATGAATTGTTATATTACTAAAAAAAGTATTGAAACATCTTATAATATCAGAGTACATTTTCTTCTTTAGATCTTCAACTTATCATAATAATAATCTGTTTTCATTATAACTAACTTTAATGAATAAAGTCATGTACTTTAATTGTCTGATTAAGTTTTAATTGAGAACCAATTGTATTTATTGAATTTATTTTTGCCAAACATGATTTTAACATTTTTTAAATATAGTCAAAATGTAAAACGAATCCATTCTTCTCTTTTAATTTTTTTATATTTAGTTTACAATAACATATATATATATACAAATACATTTAAACAAATATGCATTCATTATATATATATATATTGAAGCACTCAGATCTAAGTTCGATACAAGCTTCATGAGACCCCACCTTTAACCTAGTTCAAACCCTGTCACTAACAGTGAATATTTCCAAATGTAATGAGACTTTATATTATCTTCAATATATATTAACTTTAATTAAAATGAAAACTATTATTTAAAACTTTATTGAGGCTAATTATCTTATGTTTAAATTTGTTAATGTTATTAATTACCTCATGATAAAATATTCATAAAAATATATATTTTTTAATTGTGTGAATTGTACGTATTCATTTGTAAATAGATAAATAAATATTCATTATAAAGTTTTATTACATCAGAATGTTTTATTTTATACTTTACCATTTTGTTTAAATTTATATGATTGAAAGTTATATTGTTTCGATAAGCTTTCATAGTGTCTACATCGGAATGTTTTATTTCATACTTTACCATTTTGTTCAAATTTATATGATTAAAAGTTACATTCTTTCGATAAGCTTTCATATCATCCTTTCCCAAAGTCAATAGGGAATCTTTTATTAAATAATTAAAATGATATGTTAAAACTTTAAGGATGGTGTTGAATTAAAATCATTTGTTCAGATTTTACAAATTCATTATCTAAATAGAAAATGAATTCAAAGTCAATGGATTTGAAAGTCTTATTGGAGGAATGGATTGGAAATCAATTAGAAAAAATTTTGGTTTGTAATAATGTAAAAGCTTTAGCCTTAAGACATGAAAATCATAATGGGTGGGAAACCATAGGAAAGAGTATAAATAACCCAGAAAAGTTTTTATAAGAAAGCCATTCCTATTAATTTAAGAGGAATTGACACCAGAAACTACATCCCTTTTAATTTTGAATTTTAATAGTATTTTTAGCATGGTATGCAGCTAACTTCGGGAATCTGATTGCTCAATCCTTTTGTTTTACAACAAATCTTCAAAATGTTGCTGCTAAGATAGAACATTTCAATACCGATCATAAGCTGTTTAAAATCCAAAAGGAAACTTATTCATAAATGAATTCTATGTAAATCAAGTGCACACCTACATTGTCTTCTAAATCCAACCGGACTCTATATTCCTGAAAATGAGTGAGCCATGAAAATGCTGGTAACCTTTTATTTTATAAACAGCAACTTTCTGGTCTATTCATGAACTAAATTTCAAATCATGATTTAATTTAACTACTGCCTGAAATTTCTCTATTCACTTTATAATGCATTAAATTTTGTTATAGTAATTCCCTATTTACTTTTATCTCTAGTTTTAAAATTAATATCTTATTAAATTTCTTTCTCTTACTATGGTGGTTTGTTTTAACTAATTTTAATTGTATTTATTTTAATGATGATTAATATCATTTATTTGTGATAATATGCCAATAATACTTTCAACTCGATAATAATATCCTTTGTTTAAACTTACCCTAAGAAAATATTGCATTAAAATTTATAACCTAAGTATTGCCCATTAGAATTAAATTAATAACGGTTCTATTAATTATCAAAATGAAAGATTTATTTAATGTTTGATATTATTTTACCAATGGCTGATAAGTATTATTAGCTCAGTTTATAACCACTGTGGTCCTGACTAGTTTATTTAAATTATACTAAATTATCTATTCATATTGATTACATTTATTAATGTTTTACAAAATTTAATAAAAAAAATAAAATAAATATATTCTAATTTAAATCTCATATTTTATATTAGTGTTCAGGGAGGGCATAATATAAAGGAGGAGGAGGAGGAGATTGTGGTGGTGGTGGCGGTGGCGGGGGCGGTGGCGAGGGCGGGGGCGGTGGCGGTATTATTATTATTATATAATTGTGTTTAAGCATGTTGGTTCCGAGTAAGTTTGATTTTAATCTGATATGATCAGGTCATTAC
Source organism: Epiperipatus broadwayi (assembly GCA_028023455.1). Lineage (NCBI taxonomy): Eukaryota > Metazoa > Onychophora > Udeonychophora > Euonychophora > Peripatidae > Epiperipatus > Epiperipatus broadwayi. The sequence continues at coordinate 1,191,936 of JAQFVV010006318.1, read as the reverse complement.
ATTGTAACGGTCAGAATCGTCTTTCTCGCTAACACACTGCAGAATTCAAACCCCAGACACGAAACTGAACATTCCAGGAGGGGTTGCCTTATAGATATACTATGTTTGAATCTAAAGCCCAAATTTCACAGCGCCATCTACATGATAATGCATCTGGTGCCACTACTAGTATAACCTTTGACCGGTGCCTGGTGGTCAGGGAGAAACAAAAGACTCTATACTAAAAGAAGTTTGGGTGGCTAATTAACGTCTATGGATTTACAAAAGAAATGCAGAAAATATATATATAGACTGAGACAGTGATAGGAATCAAATAAAATAAGAGATCAAATTTAGTTTTAAATAATTTCACACAATTTATTTATATAAATATATATATAATGCCACTGCCTGCTTATATGAGACAGGGACGTGTATTAAATAATTGTTGGCATTATATTTCAATAAATGACAAAAGGTCTTAAAACAAAGTGATATATTCTATTCCTCGGGCTAATAGCATTACGATAATGTGCTTGACGAGATAGGAACATGTGTGAGGTGCTTTGAGCAATTATACAAGTTTAAGAAAATATTTGAAATTAAGTGTTCTAAAATATTTATTGATTTCGAGAATAGTACGGACTAAAGCTTACTAAGCAAAAAAATGGGAATATGATCAAAGCATTTATTTGATAATAATATTAATAGAGTTGCATTGGGAGGTCAGTATTGCTGATAATGAATTTATTAAAGTTGGAGGGTGTGACACGTTTAAGTCACGGATGCTTTGTAAAATAAATATAAAATAAAACAATATTGAAGATCCGGAATAATTACGGAGGGCATCTCGCCGCTAACCCGTAGGAAAGTATTTTATGAACAGCCGAAACTTAGCGACTGTGTGACGATTGCGTTTAATTCCCAGGGGTGTCATTTGGGACATCCTCTGCCTGGAAACTTGCAATAAGCAAAAAGAACGGACTTTGTCATGTAAAGAATCCTTGGAAAAATAAACAAAGCGGTCTCAACAACCAATTCATTTACCAGCAATACGAGACGAGTGTATATAAAACATACTGAATGGGTTATACTTGGATTAAGAGAAATGCCCAGTCAAATTCCCCGAAATTCATTTAAAAGGGTCCACACATTCTCGACGTCAATGATGAACTTTGTAATTAAAGTAGAACACGGTAATTAAAATAGAAAAATGCATGCTTGCGGGTTTGAAAAGTAAGTATAGATTGATATACGCAATCATGCATTAAGGGACACATTTAATCATTGACCTCGCACATACTCTTATATTAGGTTAAAATCAATAACATGTAGATTTTAAACTATGTGATTATATTATATTAAAGAAAAGAATTGCCCTCGAACAAGTGATTTGCAAGATAATAAAATTGGAAAATTATAAATTTAAAATATGCCTTAATAGTGGTATCTTACTTTCAATAAAGGAAATAGTTTACTCGGTCAAAGACGATTCTGACACATTATCATAATAAAATAAAAGAAAGCTTTATAAATAGAAAATATTAACCCAAGGATAGAGAGCAAAATGTTGAGTATATTTAAACACATTAAAGAAATACATAATGAAGTTATGTGAAATATAAGGAAAACAATTTTAAATAGCTATAGCATGTTAGTTATCACAAGAGCTCTTGGGTTATACCTATGGAGAAGCATTTGCAGGTAGATGTTCGGCAGGTTTTATAATTCAGCAGCAAAATCTGGAATGTTCATATTTTTGGCAGCGGCAGCAGCAGTTCCAGGGTCCATGTGATAACTTCCGATGGTATGGAGCAGCGGTTGGCTATTCCAAGGGGACATAGCCATCTTAACGCCTCTACTCAGACATGTCAAGGTTAGCAAATTATTAGAATAGAACACAATGATTTCTGTTAGACACATTAGAATAAAAAACAACTAACTGGAGAACAAAAGAAAAACCTCCTTTTTATAGTAGAATTTAACAATAGAACTGCCCTGGAGCATTACAAAAATATCGGGCTTATCAGCTGTAATTAAATCATCGGAATGTCTAAAGGAATTCAACATTAATTAATTTCTTTTGTTAATTTCCCTGTCGATATTCGAATTACAAACTAGATTTAGTTAAAAATTACTTTTATTAATTAAAGAAAACCTTAAGTGGACATCTGCTGTTTTTAGATAAACTTATACAACATTTACTAATTAAACTATTGTCCCTCATTGATTTTAACAGAAATATTTGGAATAACTTTTATTAAATTAAAGAAAATGATTTTACTTTTTAAATTGCAATATTTGAATCTATTTACTAAATGAATATTTACTAAATGAATTTTATTTTAAATCAAAATATATTACGATGGTAATATATTTGTAAACAGATTCAAACAAAACAACTTTAACAATTTATAATTTTGATATGTTTTAAAATGGATATCATAGTGTGTGCGCAATTACGACTTATATAACTTACTTTTTAATAAATGTAAATTATGTGAACAAATACATAATTCATAATATTTGGGAATAAGTTATATATATAATATGAGCATTGTGCTCGTGGTTTAAAATTAGGCGGGATTTTCGGTATATAAGTGTATTGCAGACACACTACGATAGATTGGGGTTCAAACTAAGGTATGAGGGTAGGAAGTAGGTGAGAAAAGGTGAAACGAAGATCTGCAAAGCAGACCCTACTGTTTCAATGTTAAGCATCTATTATATAATTTGGGATTTATTAATCAAATATAATGATTATTATATCATTACCATTCAGAACCTTGCTGACATGAGCCATCCTCTTGCTTCTTGGGTTTGTCATTTCGATGGAATTATTGACATTTTAAATATATAGGAAGAAATCACTTTTTCTTGCACTTGTCACTGTATTGGAACACCAAAGGTTCGCAGCTGTGTCCTGACCTGACTTTCCCCATGTTCTATGGATCATTTGTAGGGCATAAAGGACTTGTAGGATACAAGCTGCCCTCCTACTTCTTGAATCACCGATAAACTATTTTACTTCATATTTGTTTTGCTCCTCATAATATGTTAGTACCATTTATTTCTTAGTTCAAATAAAGTCTCGCTCTTTTGCTTTATAAATCATAATGAATTGATTTCATTAAAATCAAATAATTTTATATTTATCGATAATTTAAATAATTTTCTTTGTTAAGTATTGAAGTTATTCCCTATGCATTTATCAGGCTGTTCATGAATTGATTTATGGATGTGTGTAAAAGAAATCTCACCTCCTTCTTACATAAAATTAGAATCATATTTTCTTTTCCAAATAAAATACCAAATAATGAATAATGTATGTAATTCGTTCAGCACAAATGCCATAGGTATCGTTATTTACACTTGTCTACTTTGTCAAGACATAGAGAAATATATTTCTTAAATACTTACTTATTAATTATTGGCATATGAGTACAACTGCCATTATTTGTTGTACATTGTAATTCACGCTCCAAAGGCTAGAGATAATTTATGATACTCATAAATAATTGAACAAATATTTGATTGTTAAATATTTTATATACATACTTGGTTTAATTGGTTATTATTTATTATTTAGTTTTAAATATTCATTCTCACTGTCTGTATTGGCAACCCAAATATACATATGTGAATTTATTCAGAAATATCCATAGAGTCGTTTTATCATATATTAGTTAGTCAGATAAGTGGTCTCAGTAATCATCACATTCATTGAGCTAGTTCATGGTGCATAGTCTCATGTGCCATCAATATGTATTGTCCATTAGGTTTTGATCTGATCTTGTGAATTGGATTCGAATTCAGTTTGATTTTTGATATAATTCTTTGATTTGACTGGGTTTGAAGTCTGGTTTCATGTGTTCAAGTTATGTTGGGTGGAAAATATATTTGACTGGTACAATATATATTTATATTGAAATATTAAAATTTATATTTAACAAAAAAAAAGTAATAATTTGTTGCTTAAAGAGTAAGTTTTTTCTATAAAGTTCAACTAATGAACCATATATAAAGTTCTACTAATGTACCATATAATATTCAGCATATTTCAATTTATATATATATTGAAACAGATGCGTTTCTGTGTTTTAAGTATATGTGTAGATAAATAGATGGATTCAGCTAAAAATTCTACTTTAAATTAATTTAGAAAATTTTGTATTTTTTTTATGTGTTATAAAATGTGATTGCATGTATATAAACACACACATATGAAGTTGGAATATATTTCTGTTATTTATTTTAAAGTAATGTAATACCTTTAAGAAAAGTGAAATTTGTAAATGAATTTTCTTATCTTATGTATAAAATTAATTTTAATATTGTACAACAATGCTTAATCTCCAAAAAAAGTTGTAATCTGTGGTAGCAAAAGCTAAAATTAAGCATTATCCAGATAGAGCATGTAATCAAATTAATGTGGAATGCAAAAATATATTAATTTATTAAATACCTGATATATTTTTAACATATGTACAAGAATGTCTCAATTAAAAACCTAGCTTATTATTTAAGATGTTAATCTAGAAAACTCTGGAAAATGTGTGTGGGAGAACAATCAACTGTGATGTGTATAAAAGCTTCCCAAAATATATTGTATTATTTATTCAATTATTAGATTCTCTTCTATTTATTCAGTAGATTCGATTAGATGCATTTATTATATTTTTTCAGAATCTATTATCAAGACCACATTCAACATATTTTGTCAACTAATTCATCAAAACTAAACCCTGCAAACAGTTCATGACAAGTGGCCTGCAGTTCTAAAATGAAAATACAAATTATTCATAATTGTGTTCTCCAAAATATGCATGACTAGACTCTTTAATAAGATGAACTCCATGCTCTAAGTCTAATTCCATCTGTCAACATATCTTAAATTTATATACTCATGGAAAGTTGACTTCTTGAAATACCAACCTACAAGGAAACCTCTCTTACCTAATGAAAAATATAATACAACTACTAAATGGACAAAAGTTTCTACTCCTACATTGAATTCACAGAAAGCAAAAGTGACACACTGATGGATGTTAATAATAATATAAATTTCTGTATACCTTAAATAAGCAAGATGTTGTAAGAATTATTTTCATTACATATATGCACGTTTTAACAGTAATCTTAGATTAAAATATAATGTTTTTTTTTAATTTTAATTATATGTTTTATAACATTATCATCATATATGAATATCTTACTATTCCTATTAGAGTATGAAATAAATTAGAATATATTATGTTTAAAAAAATAAAAAAATTCCCTTTTCTTTCATTGAGTGTTCTGACAGTTATTAATGAAGTCTTAATTTTGAATGAGTTGATTATTATTGTAAAATTATTCAACCCTCTTTCCTCATTTCTTTAAATATGTAAACTTAAGTATTTTTGCTTTATAAAGGAAAGCAAGTCTGAAGTTTAAAAGCAGATAGTAAAACTTGTAAAGTTGTAGTTAATATTTTCATTTAAATAGTGTTAATCAGTTCATTTAATATATATGTCAGATATAGCTTTACATTTTTAAGATAGCTTTACACCTGTGTATAACCTGTTATTTTTTACAAGTCCTAACGTACTTTGTATGTATAGACATAAAATACATCAATAGAAAACCACCTTCATTTTCTAGAGCTTTTCATTATTTAACTTGAGTTATCTATCAGTTTATAGTAGATCTGCTCACCTGGAATGTTTACTGCTTAAGCATAGTCTATTTACTTAGGCATGGTCTAGCTTTGGAATAGATACCACACTTGATTTTTTTAATATTATCCACTATATATTGGCAAATTATAAGAACCTCTGATCTGCCAAGTTTTAATAAGATCATACTCTTTCAAACCAGATCCCAGTGGTTGACCGTATTATTTATGTATGGGCCAGCTCTGAAATAGTGTCTTATGCTTTTCTCATATTTAATAGCCCTAATTATTTTTCTGTATAATCATCTTATCTTATGGATCTGTACACAGAGAAGTGCATATATGTATAGGTATTTGAGGTAATAAATTGAAGATTTTTCTTGCTTATTTTAGTAAAAGTTATTCATATATATATATATATATGTGTGTGTGTGGCTGCAGAAAGGAGTTTTGCTATTAACTGAAAGGAGACCCTTTGATTCCTCTTGGAGGCCTTAAAGGAACCGAGCAGGGCAAATTCCTAATGTCCACTCCATACATTCTTGTTGTTGCAGCTGTTATTACTATGTGATTATTCATATAGTATATGAACATGGATGGGCTGCTCACCAACACGCAATAGCCAGAATGGTGAGTTTATTGGCTTTTTACCTCTGAGTTTAAGATCAAGAAACACCATGGTCTTTCTTCTCAGTGCCTGATAAGGCAGAATGAATGTTTGTGTAAATGATAAATATTTTCCCAATACATATATACAATTATGACAGACAAAAATAAAGCATGGCCCTTATTCCCAGGAGGCTGTAAAGTCACCAACCAAGGCAGCGGTTGGTGGCCGAAGGTGGAGGGTGCTAAGAATCCCCTGATTGCGGACCCAGGCTGCCATTTGATGATGACTTTTTATTTAGGTACTTACAACTGCAGATCACTTTCAAGTGAAGGAAGATTGCAAGAATTAGAAGAACTCTCTTATATTAAATGGGACATTATTGGACTTTGTGAAGTTAGAAGAAAAGGTGAAGAGACAATTGATTTAAAAAGTGGACATATACTCTATTATAAAGGCACAAATATTGGAAATACAAGTGGAGTAGGATTCATTATAAATAAAAAGTGGAAGAACAATATTGTGGAGATTGATGGTGTATCAGTCAGAGTGGCAAGATTAGTTATACAACTTAATAGCAGATACCAAATGCAGATAATTCAGGTTTATGCCCCAACAAGTTCTCATAGTGATGAAGTAGTAGAAGATTTTTATATGGATGTACAAAAGGCTTTTGATCAGAGTAAACACCATTTTAAAATTGTTATGGGGGACTTTAATGCTAGAATTGGTAAAAAAATGAAAGATGAAAGTGCTGTGGGTAATTTTGGTTATGGTAATAGAAATGAGAGAGGACATAGACTTGTGGAGTTTGCAGAAAAAGAAAAACTTTATATTATGAATTCTTTTTTTGAGAAAAATGTTAAAAGGAAATGGACATGGAAGCATCCAAATGAAGGTACAGCAGAATTGGATTATATTTTGACTAACAGGAAATACATATTTCAAGATTGTAATGTTCTTAATAAATTTAACACAGGAAGTGATCATCGATTAGTAAGGTGTAAGATACGTGTTAATGTAAAACTAGAGAGACAAAAATTATTAAGAAAATCAATATTTACAGTTGATATTCCTAATCTTCAGAAACATTCTAATGAATTTAAATTAGAACTTACAAATCGGTTTCAAGTATTAGTAGATTTTGAACATGATTCAGATTTGAATGAAATTAATATGAAAATAACTGATACACTTTTGAAAACTGCAACAAAGATAGCTGGTAGAAAAAAACAGCAATTGACCAATAAAATTTCTACTGAGACTAGAGAATTTATGAAGAAAAGAAGGAATATGAAGATATACAAAAATGATGCATTAAAAAGAATTGAATATCTCGAATTTTGTAAAATGGTGCGGAAAAGAGTTGAAAATGATATAAGAAAGTATAACTGTGAACTAGCAAGGAAAGCTGTAGAAGAAAATAAAAGTCTTAAGAATGTAAAACAACATTTTGGTATTGGTAGGAAATTTATATCTGCAATAAGAAAAAAAGATGGAATTATTACTAAAAGGAGAGATGACATCATGAAATTGGTAGAAGATTTTTATCAAGAATTATATAGTAATAAAGAACAAGTACCTCCTATATCTATTACATCTTCCAAATTGCCCAGAATTTTAAATGAAGAAGTGAGACATGCAATTAAATGTATGAAGAAAGGAAAGGCTCCAGGTAATGATGGAATTATAATTGATATATTAAAAGAAGCAGGTGAAGAAATATAAAATTTTTTAGCAAAGTTATATACCAAATGTCTAAATGATAAAGATGTACCAGATGATTGGAAGAATGCAGTAATAATATTAATATTTTAAAAAGGTGATAAAGAAGATATTAGAAATTACAGACCTATCAGCCTTTTATCAGTTTTATATAAAATTTTTACCAAGATAATTACTACTCGTCTACAGAGAACATTGGATTTCCACCAACCAAGAGAACAAGCTGGATTTAAAAGTGGTTTTAGTACAGTAGATCATATCCAGGTATTGAGAGAAGTTATAGAAAGGACAAATGAATATGAGTTGCCATTATGCTTAGGATTTGTAGATTATGAAAAGGCATTTGATTCTATAAACATTTCTTCAGTGATTAAAGCATTAGATCATCAAGGTATAGATCCAGGATATTGTCATATTTTAAAGAATATTTATAAAAATGCAACAGCAACAATTAGATTACATAATGACACTGGGAAAGTCAACATTGAGAAAGGTGTAAGACAAGGTGACTCCATATCTCCAAAACTTTTTACAGCAGTGCTGCATGAAGTATTTTGTGGATTAAAATGGGAAACTAAAGGAGTGAAAGTAAATGGTGATTATTTAAGTCATTTAGATTTCGCAGATGATGTAGTTGTTTTTGCAAATAATGCTTCAGATCTGCAGGAAATGTTGCAGGAATTATCAAATGAAAGTAGGACTAAAGATAAATGTTAAAAAGACTAAAGTAATGTTTAATCGATTTGCTCAAAATATGAAAATAAAGATTGATGATGATGAATTAGAAGAAGTTAACAGTTATAAATACCTTGGTCAGATTATTAATACAGATGGAAACATAATGGAGGAAATTAATCATAGAATTAAACTTGGTTGGAGTGCTTTTGGTAAAAATAACTTGATACTAAAAGGAAATATGCCTATGGGTTTGAAAAGGAAGGTTTTTAACAAATGTGTTTTACCAGTTCTTACTTATGGATCTGAGACTTGGACACTTAATAGAAGAGCAATTCAGAGACTTCAGACCACTCAAAGAAGTATGGATAGATGTATGTTGGGAGTAACAAGAAGAGATCGTAAACGCAATGTATGGGTAAGAGAACAAACAGGTATTACTGACCTCATTGAAAAAATTAAAAGATTGAAGTGGAGTTGGGCTGGACATATTGTTAGAAGAGATGATAATAGATGGACAATTGAAATTTTATACTGGATTCCAAGAGATTGTAAAAGACCCAGAAAGAGACCACATGTGAGATGGATGGATGAAATAAGAAAGTGTGCAGGGGTGATGTGGAGTAGAGAAGCTAAAGATCGGAGAAGATGGATTAAACTTGGAGAGACCTTCATCCTGCAGTGGATTGATAATGGTTGATAATGATGATGATGATGATATGTGTGTGCGCACGCACGTGCATATGTATTACATGTCATAAGGATAATCTTTTAAATTATTATTTTATTTATAAAATGGAAAATGATTTAACTATCAAGACTCAATAAATAAAATAATATATTAAAACATCTATAGATAAAGTATTTATCAATTTTCTTTATTGTCTTTAATCTTAATAAAATTTATTATTATTAAATTAAGTTGGCTGATGATTGTTTATTGTTATCTATCTATCTATCTATCAATTGTTTAATAGTTGAGTCTCATACTCTAAGATGAGCTAGTGTCAGGTGCAAGAAACTTATTTTCTGTTAATATGCACTTCATTATTAGTGAATATCTGGTCATCCCAAATATATTTTCTAGTGATGTGATGTACTGTGGCTTCTCCTTAAACGAAGCCAAGAATATCTCAACAATTATGTCCAGATAAACCTGTTAGCCGCTTTATTTTCCATTCCCCACTTTAAATTTTCCCATATTCTGCTCCATCCCATTTCCACAACATAATCTTTGTTAACTCTATAGCCTTTATATCTAAATCTGCTTTATCTTTTCCCAAACCCAGTATGAAAACCAATAATTCACTTTCTGTATAATCACTTTTTTCATATTTATTCTTCCATAACTTCATTATATGTATCCTTTCTGTTTTCAAGCATTTACATTCAATTAACAAATGCCTAATATTTTCTATTCCTTCCTTACATAATTTACAAAATAAATCACCCATATTTTTCCAATTACATGTAGCTGAAGATCCTGTTCAAGCCTTAAACAATAAACTATTTTTCTTTCTATTATCATATATTAACTCACACCTAATATTCTTTTTATTTCAGTATATATTTAAACTCCTTTTACTCTCCATACTATTTCTCCATCTCTCTAATTTCCTATTCTTTATTAATAAATCTATTATTTTATCCCATTCCTTACTACTATAGCACTCAACAATCCTTTTAACACAATCATCCCATCTTTTGTACAAATATACTGATATAAATTCTTTATCCAAATCTTTTGCATACTGCATTACTTTTCCCACCCATCTTGTTACCTGCCCTTTACACATAACTGAATTAAATACTATTTTGGCTATTCTTTTATTATCCATAAACTGCAATCTATCATTTTACTTTTTGCATCCCTCATATGAAAACTTGACCATCACTGTGATGTGATGTAAGTGATGTATTTGGCTTCTCATTAAATGAAGTCAAGAATATCTCAGCAATTATGCCCAGATAAACCTGTTAGCCACCTTATTTTCCATTCCCCACTCTAAGTCTTCCCATATTCTGCCCCATCCCATTTCCACAACATAATCTTTGTCAACTCTATAGCCTTTATATTTAAATCCTCCTTATCTTTTTGCAAACCCAGCATAAAAACTAATAACTCACTTTCTGTATAGTCACATGCATACCTATTCTCCCATGACTTCATTATCTGTACCCTTTCTGCTTTCAAGCATTTACATTCAATCAACAGATGGCTAATATTTTCTATACCTTCCTTACATAATTTGCACTCTAAATCACCCATAGTTTTCCATTTACATGTATATTCTCTTGTTGCTAAAGATCCTGTTCAAGCCTTAACAATAAACTACTTTCCTTACTATTATCATAAATTAACTTGCATCCACTATTCCATTTACTTCTATATATATTTAAACTCTTCTTACCCTCCATACTAGTTTTCCATCTCTCCAACTCTCTATTTTTTATTAATGCTTCTATTCTTTTATTCCATTCCTTACCACTATAACACTCAACAATCCTTCTAACACAATCATCCCACCTTTTATACAAGTACACTGATATAAATTCTTTATCCAAATCTTTTGCATACTGCATTACCTTTCTCACCCATCTTGTTACATGCCCTTTACTCATAACCCAATTAAACACTATTTGGGCTATTCTTTTACTATCCATAAACTGCAACCTACCAAACATTTTCATTTTACTTTTTGCATCTCTCATATAAAAACTTAACCATCCCATTTCTCCTTGAATTGCCTCCTTTGCTGTCCACATCTCTGCATCTAATGCATGTCTTCCTACTTCTGTTTGTACTTTTTCTAAATCATCTAAAACCCTTTTACTAACACATAATGCATCATTACCATATGTTAACCCTGCTACTGCAACTCCCTTCCATACTATTCTAGCTACATCATATTTATTATATGAAAATACTGTTAGTTTCTTTACCAAACCCTTTCTTTTCTTTGCTTTATTTACCAATTTTTTCTCCCATTCATCCAAGCAATTTCCCTGATTACATAAGATGATTCCCAAATACCTATATCTATCCACCACACTTATATCCCCAATAAAAAATCTACATCTTCACTTTCCCCAGTATTAATCATCATTATATTTGATTTTTCTTCACTAAATTTAATCCCCATCTCTTTACCTATCCTTGCACATGTCCTCAACATAATTTCCATATCTTCTTTTCTTTCTGCACACAAGAAGATACCATCCACAAAAAACACCCGACAAAGTATATACTCCCTAGCCACCTATTAACGGTATCTCTACCCCTCTTAATAATCTTTCTATTGCTTTCTCCATTTCACTCAAAAACAACAAAAACAAAATAGGTGACATAGTGCATCCTTGCCTTAATCCCACCCCATTTTTAACTTTAACTGATTCTATATTCCTTAATTTGTAAATATAATAATTATTTTCATATAACTTCTTAATAATATTTACTAAAGCTTCATCCATTCCCAAATTGGCTAACCTTACCCATAATCTATTTCTATTTAATCTATCATATGCTTTCTCTATATCTATAAAACTCATATATAATGATCTACCTGAATTCCTACTCATCTCCATAAGTTGTGTTACTACAAACAAACTATCTCCTACATGCCTTTCAAACCTAAAACCTCCTTGCATTTTCCCCACTACATTATTCTCTTCCATCCATTTTACAACTTTTCCAGCTACCATATATGAGAAAACTTTATATAAAACTGATGTTACTGCTATCAGTCTATAATTATTTAACTTTCTACAATCCTTACCCTCTCCTTTAAATAATAATCTTATTCTTGTATTACTCCAGCTAACCTGATAATAACTTTGCTTTTGCTCTATGTCCTAAATTCATTACCATCTCTGCTGCCCATCTATCTAAATTTCTCACCTTTCCACTTTTCAATCTCTTCCCTGCCTCATTCAGTTAATTTTTTATGAACCTAATATTCCCATTACTACCTGATTTCATGTTTTCTATCACTAATTCCTTCACATCTAACATCTTTCCTATATCCATTACATATCCACTTAAGATTCTCTCTACCTCTTCTCTAGAGCTATACTCTATTCCCTCATCATCTATTAATACTATCTCTCTTTCCCCTACATTTATCCTTTTAATGTAACTCCCAACTTTTCCACTTTTATTAATGTCTTCCAACAATTTACTAATTAACTTCATCCTCTCTCTATAATTATCCTTTTTAGCCAACTTCTTTTTTTCTAAGTACTTTCTCCATTTAGCATTAATATCATTTTCACTTTCTTTATTCTTAATAGCACACTTATATTCTCTGCATGCTTTTTTCCTCTCTTTTACACTTTTACTAACTCTCATTTTTTTATTACTTTTATTCCTCTGTATATTCTCAATTAAAACCCTATTTGTCACTTTTTCTATTTCACCACACCAGTCCTTATATTCATCCCCAACTAACTGCTCCATGGTTTCTTCAACTTTTATTTTATACTCTTCCAAGTTATTCTTATCATTCACTTTCCATCCACATCTTTCACTATTGTTTCTACCTTTATTTCTATCCTTTATCACGTTAAAACCATTTTTATTACAATAAAGTTATGATCACTATTACATACTCTCTCTTCATCATCAAACACCTTAATTTTCTGTATTTTATTCATTCCCTCTTTCTCTACCAATACATAATCTATTGTGTGAAATTCATTATTCCTAGATTATGTGTATTGTCCCTCATACACATTTGATAAATTCCCAATGCTCAAATTTACTCTTTGACAAAATTCCTTCACCAACTGACCATTCTTATTATCTACATCATCAATTTTTTTCAATATGTCCATTCATATCCCCTATAACCATTATTCTCTTCCCCTTTTTTTAAACCTTTGTATATCCTTAACTAGGCATTCATATATACTACTGTTCCATTCCATTACAGTTTGGCTATCTCCAGTGGCTATATACACTACAGCCACCATCCATTCTTGTCTACCCAACCTTATTTCAAACCACAAATGCTCTTGACATTTAACAATATTTAAATATTTTTTTCGATATAACACCTATACCACCACCCCTTTTTTCTTTTTCTTTTCTGTTTATACCCTGCCATACCACCTCTTTTAAAATAGGTTCTTCTTTTTCTCTTGGATGAGTTTCCACTACTGCTAATACCTCAAGCTCTTCATTTTCAATTGCTTTATTTAATTCCAGCCACGTTTCTGGTCTCCTACTACCTTGCATATTCAAAACCCCAATTTTAACAATTTCTTCTTTCCTAACTACACTTTTATAAATTCTTTTAATTCTTTCTTCTCCATTACGTTTATAACAAACTTTCTTACCATTAATCTTACAGGACCATTCCCTCTCCACATCTACACTTATATCTAAATCAACCATCTTTTGCTCATTTTTTATATCCCATCCATTCTTCTTTTTTTGATAATATTACAATTTAAAAGCCCACCCCCCTTTAAAAGTTTCCCGAATTATATTCTTTAAATATCAGACTCCCTAAAACTTCACTTCCTTGTTTTCCTAAGTGCAATCCATCTTTGCTATATAACTCCCTCCTTCCAATAAACCAATCCCATACATCCACAAACACAATATTATTTTTTCATTTTTTCACTCTCTCATTTATAGAACATGCCCTATCTAACAAATGCCTCTTAACAAATCTTGGTAATACTCCAACTACCCCTACTCTTCCTTTAATCTCCCTCAAATTCCTAATCAATTCTACATACTCATCCATTACTCTCTGGTGGCTCTAACAAATTGTTAGTCCCTACCATAAAATATACATCTCTACTACCTTGCTTTCTTACTTTATCTGTCATATCCCTAATTTTTGCTCCAGGAAAACAAACTCTAACATACCTGCTTCTATTTTTCCTTGCAACCATATCCCCACATTCTCTTATCAGTGAATCTCCTATCAATACTGTCTTATAGTCTACTTTCTCTACTCCATTTGTAACCTTTTTTACCATCTTCTGGACCTCCTTATCCATTTCTGCCTTATCATTTCTACTCAATAATTCTTTTATTTCATCACACTTCATCTCTAACAATTTTAATTTTACTTCTACATACTTCACTTCTTTCTCTATCTTACTTATTCTCTGGCTATCCATCTTCATTTCATTACTACTTTCTACACCCATATTTCCTGGCACTTCACTAAAACCATACTCTGTCTTATCTTCCTTAACTACATTTTGCTCCCTCTCCTCTGACTTTCTCTCTAGACTATCTACACATAGAAACCACTTTCTTACCTCTTTAATCACTTTTACACACTGACTACATAATCAGAAACCTGTTACATTGTTCCTATTTTTATTCAAACATTTCAAATGATACACCTCAGCACACACTAATACTCTACAAATGCTTGCCTAATTCCTTTCTGCCAATAATATATACATTGTGCCATGCAAATGCAATCCATATTCTTATTTTTCAAGTCACCTATTGTATATTTGACTTTATAATACCTCTCCTATTCTTCAAACACCCTTATACGGAAAAATAAAAAATGTTTTTTTTTACTTTTTCCCAAACCTGATCAAACTATAAAATGTTAGGCCTCCCAAGCACTGCCTTTTTTTCTCAAAATAAATGTCTATTTTAAAATTTAAAAAAACCTTCAATAACAAACTTAATTAAAACAAATTAAATTTACATACAACTTTTTTATAAATACCTCTTTATAATACCTCTCCTATTCTTCAAACACCCTTATACAGAAAAATAAAAAACTTTTTTACTTTTTCCCAAATCTGATCAACTATACCCACATGTTTTCTAACATTAGACCTCTCAAACCTTGCCTTTTTTCTCAAAATAAATGTCTATTTTAAAATTTAAAAAAACCTTCAGTAACAAACTTAACTAAAATGAATTAAACTTACATACAACTTTTTTATAAATATCCTTATGCTAACACACATTCAACAAGAACAACTTTTTAAAAAAAAAAAAACTTCTATACCTAAAATGGCGAACGAAAATCTTTCAAGCAGTTAAACATGAAAATTTTCAATCTTTCAAACTACTCACTCTCTCGATCACAATTTATACTTTCATACACAATAATTACACAATAATTAGTATGCTGCTCTCAAAAAATCAATTTCACACATAACTAACAACAAACTAAAAAAAATTTTAAAAATAGCAAAATTTAACTTAGCTCTTTGTCTTATTCGTGTCAGTTTGATCTCATTAACTTATAAAAATACTCATGTGATGTGATGTATTAAATAAAAAAAATTGTTATCCAGTACATAAGATATATTATTTAAATGGCACCTAACATGAGGTTTCATTAAGATTGAGTTGGCTGATTTATTCATATAAATTTAATTATAAACCCAGTAGAGTTTTTTAAAACAGCTGATACAACATATTAGAAATAGGTTAGCAAAATTAGATATTAAAAGGAAAATAAAATGTGAGTCAGTGCTAGTAGTGATATATGTGGAAATGTACAGTGATTTATTAGAAGTTTATCATTTAAGAAATAAAAAGTAATCCTATAAAAATAAATTAGTGTTTTGTGTATCAGAACATACATTTCAAGTATAAATTAATTATTCAAAGAAATTGAAGTTAGTGAGAAAATATGTAAAGTTAGTTTTTAGTTTTGATATAGATAAGTTTTGGTTTTCTATTTCCAAAATGAAGATATATATGCCCACAGAGATGCAAGTACTAATGAGTGTGAGAATGGAAGTGAAACAAATTCAAGCAATGATGCAAGAGATAAAATAATTAACCAAAATAAACACAAAATGATAGTTATTATAAACAAGATGTGAGAGCATTTAAGAATGAAATGATAAAGAAGATGAAAGAAGTTCAACAGAATGTGATGGAGCAAATGGAAAAGAAATTAAGCATAAATCCATAGGAGTTATTAGAAAAATTAATCAAAATCAACAAACAATGAAATAGGATTTGTAAAAAAAGAAACAGGAAATTATGAACAGGGAAGATAAAAACCAAAAGGAAATAAAGATAGTAGAGAAAAATTTAAGTAGAAAGATTGAGAAAGTATAACAGGATATAATGGTAGTGAAAGAATATGTTAGTTAATTTTAGAGAAGAATTAAGGTTAAAATACATAAGAGTAGCCAATATGAAATAAAAAATAGCATAGATAGAAGGGATATGAAAGGATAGTAAGCAGATAAATGAAATTTTGCAACATCAGTTGAAGGTGATTAAATAAGACTGGTTCCTATTTAAATAAAAGATACAATAGAAGAAACACAAAGTAAAAATAAAAAGTAAATAATACAAAAAAGAATTCCAGGCTTACTTAGAAAGTAACAGTAAACTTTTTTTGTCAAAAGAATGTTTATAACATACAAAGAACAACTAGGTGTGAGTTTTTTGGCTATTTTCAGCTTTTTAGTTATATTATCAATCTATACATAATAAATGAACAGGATATAGAAGTTGATAATTTATGAAAACTCTGAATAATATGATAAGTAGGTGTAAAAGATTGAAATAAGCAAAGTAGAAAAATGTGAAAATATGTCAGTAATAGAACAAATATTTTAGACAAAAAGTGATGGTAAAATGTTGCCTCATGAGAGCACAAATGTGGATTGAGAATAATCAAGAAATTTTTTAAAATGTTCTATACTATAATAGTGAGCAAAAGTCAAAGTATAATAAAATTAGGCCACCAGATTAAAATGGCAAATAAAAAAAACATCAAGAAAGAGGTTAACTGGTAATGAGAACAGACTGGACAGATAACAGTGCAAATGTTCAGAAAATTTAAACTTTTTAAAGATTTTAATGTTAAAAAAAGATAAAAAATGAAGATTTCATTTATATTTTTCCAGTGGTGTATTGTGTAGTAGAAATAGATGCATAGCTATGTTTCAAGTATGTGTGTAAATAAATAGTTAGATTCCACTAAAAATTCTACTTTTAAATTAATTTAGAATTTTTTTTAATTTTTTTTTATTAAATTTGTGTTATAAACATACAATCATTTTTATATAAATGTACACACATAAAGTTGGAAAATATTTGTTATTTATTAAAAAGTATTATAATATTTCTAAGAAAAGTCAACTTTAAAATAGGCAAAACTCTCCATACAGTATTGCCATTCAGTGCAAGCCAAAGTAATCAATGGATACCAGAAGGCTTGTGCATAAAATCCCCATATAGTACCTACTCATCCAATATTCCCAGACTAGTTTCTGGCTTGTGGTTTTCATCAGGAAGGAGCCTTGGATCTGAGAGCACTGCATCTAGATCTTAGTGTCTAATGCAACCTTCCAGCAGCAACTTTTATCTCTACTTAGCTACAAAACTATGAGATGCAAATTGAAAACACAATATTTTCTACCCAAGCTTATTAGCTTATATAGTTATATTGGTCTGAACTCAATTCAGTATCTATACATTTTGGTGTTTTTGGTTCTTTAATAACCATAGCTACCAATGGCTTGCACTGAGTGGCAATACTGTATGAAGAGTTTTACCTATAAGCAAGTGTACCAAATGGTGATCATGTGATGTTTATTGGCTTAAAAGTGATCTTTGTAAATATTTTTTTTATCTTATTTATAAGATTATTTTTAATTTTGTACAACAATGCATAAGTTCCAAAAAAAAATTTAATCTGTTTTGATAACAAAATCTAAAAGTTAAGCATTGTCCAGATAAGGCATGTAATAAAATTAATCTAATGTGAAATGCAATAATATATCAGTTAATTAAATACCTGGTTTACTTTTAATATATATATATATACACACAAGAATGTCTTAATTAAAAACTTGGCATATTTTTTTTAAGATTTTAATCTAGAAAACTCTAGAAAAAAGGTATGTGAGAGAACAATCAACTGTGATGTGTAAAAAAGCTTCCTAAAATATATTGTATTATTCATTCAGTCATTAGATTCTATTAGATTTAGTCAATAAATTCTATTATATGCATCCATTAGCTTTTTGTGGACTCTACTAGTCAAGATGACATTAAGACACTGATTCTGCTATTCAGACTGCATTCATTGCCAGATAATTTATCAATTATTAATACCCTGCAAACAGTTCATGACAAGCAGCCTGCATTTCCAAAATGAAAATACAAATTATTTATAGTGGTGTTTTTTGAAATATGTGTGGCGGAGCATTTTAACAAGATGAACTCCATGCTTTAAGTCTATATCCATCTGCCAGCATGTCTTAAATTTATAAACTTATAAAAAGTTGACCTCCTGAAATGCCAACCTACACGGAAGTCTCAACTAACTCACAATAATATACAACTACAAAATGAACAAGAGTAGCCAGCTACCCTTAAAATAAATTAACAGAAAGCAAAAGTGACACACTGATGGACATTAATAGTAATATAAATTTTTGTATAATTTAAATAAGCCAGCTGTTGTTAAAATTGTTTTTAGTACATATATGTGTATTTTAACAGTAATCTTAGATTCAAATGTATTATTTTTTTATATTTTATGTATATCCTACTTTATAACGTTAATGTCATTTATGAATGTTTTACTATTCTTATTAGAATACAAATTATATTAGAAATTATGTTTAAAAAAATATTTGTTAAATAAATTTTCTTTTCTTTCATTTAGTGTTTTGACAACTAATAATGAATTTTAATTTTGAATGAATTGATTATTATTGTAAAATTATTCAATCCTCTTTCTTTATCTCTTTGAATATTTAAACCTAAGTACTTTTTCTTTGTAAAAAAGCAAGTCTAATTTTAAAAGCAAACAATAACTTATAAATATGATTTGTAGTTAAGTTTTTCTTTTGTTAATGAATTCATTATATATATATTGAAACAGTAAGATATGCCCTACCAATCGTAGTTTCACCTTGCCTTCCTGTTTCCTACTCTCATGCCTTATTTAAAACCCTAATTTTATCGTATTGTGTGTGTATTGGGTATATTTACCGAAATCCTGCCTAAATTTATGTCTAATGGGGTGCTTGGGGTTTTATAATAATTAAAATTGTTTTTAAATGGTTTTATTTTCAAACTGTCGAGTATATATTACGTATATGCTTGTACAGTAAAGTAGGTCACATATTCTCATCTACACACATACTGTGATAATATTTAAAATTTATCAAAATATTTTATTTAAAAGCTATTGTTTTTGAATCGATTTATTTTGTGATGTTATTTTGTTATAATTATTTGCCTTTAGGAAATAATATCACTGATAAATATTTCTGGAAATTAAATTCATAAAGAGTGTTTTATAAATGTAAAGTGTTATAAAATGTTATTCAAAAACATGCCATTTTCTTTAAATCAGTGAGGGTAAGTAAAGAGCAATAGTGGCTTATTTTAACCATATTGGTGCCAGTTTTACTAGTAGATTTGATAAGATTAAAAGTGTTTACGAAAAGATTTTAATTAGAAAATGCAGTCAGTGTTTTCAAATGTATTAATAACCTAACGAACGAATTTTATCACCACAGGGTTAGATTATAATCAGAGAGAGCTTATAAATAGGGATGATTGGTTGTATTAAATTATTAGAGAGTTATTAATTAACCTACTTGATTGTGACAGCAGAAGTTATATTTTCTGTGAATTTTGAAACTATTTTTCGGATTGCTTGTTTATTCGCGTCTTTGGACCGACCAGCTTGCTTTGACAGCAAATCCATTTTAAAATTGTTTAATCTCAGAATGTCAGGGTAATGGAGTAGTAAGCTGTTTTCCCTCAGGAGCCCTGTGCCTCAGCTGTCTGTCATTCAAAATCTGATGTCCTTTCATCATATCATCAAATCAAACTGAACCAGCCCAAAGAAATGCTGCTCCTGAAATCTACTAACTGCTGCTGCAGAACAATGAACCAAGAAGAATCCTAAACTTTACTAAAGAACTTTGTTACAATTTGGAAATGTTCACAGACAAATTTCAAAAAACAAGTTAATTAAAATCAACCCGAGATCTCGGAAACCTCCAAGCTATATAGCTAATAATTTTGTATATTCTTTAAATGTATTATTCAAGTGTTTTCTTATTAATGCATGCTGAACTTGTGCTTGGGTTGATTTTCTATTATATTTATCAATGTTTTATTTAAACGTAATATAATGAAATATTTAATTAATTTCTATAGGCAAATATGAGTTATGTAGGGAAGTTAAATAATGCATGGTTGCCATTTTAGTTTGTAAACCGCAAACATGCATTTTCCCTCTCCCATCTCTTAAATATGTTTTAAAGTATTTTGCATAAAATAAGTTTGTTAATAAGTATAACTTTGTTAGAATAAATATTTATTTATCTTAAGTTTGTTGAGAGTCTGATGGCATTTAAAATATGAAAGTTGAGAGTGAGCTATTTCTGTTCCTTAATAAATTGCCCTTTATTTTATTAAGTCTTTTAAAATTAAACTGTGTTGCTAGTGAATATGCATGGGTGCTGGAATCCTACTGTTGGCAAAGGTCATCATCGTTTAAATCCGTCCCCTTATTTTACTCCATGGTTTCCAGTACAGTGCTATAATGGCACCTGGGAATTATTTCATGTATGTCCCCACAGTTACGAAGCTCCTGGGTGTGGGCCAGGCTTGAGCTGTGAGTGGGCTAGAGAAGTCCCAAATAAAAGGCAAAATGCCTATCCATGCCAAGACCTTTTGTCATATTTTAAAGTTGCATACTCATAAACTGCACCCCTCCTTGGCATATATTCGCTGGCACCACTGTACATTTCCCTTATTAATTATTTAAAAGAATTCTATTTAAATGAATTTTAAGTCCGTTCAGTATAGCTTGATCTTATAAGCTAGTTATCACTTCACAAGTGACTCTCGCTCTCCATTTAAGTCTCCAATTATAAATATTTTAGAATATTTCAAACTCTGTTAGACTTTACGTGACTCGAATATGCCTACCATGTCACTATATTTTAGACACGTTATCTAAATGAACCCAAGTACGAAGTATCAGCCATCTTGTTATTTATTGTATATTGCTATCCAATTTATATTGCTAAACTATTTTATTATCAAATTATTAAAATCTTATTTGTAAATTTATTTCTTTTCTTTATTTATTTGGGGTGCAATCTAAATTACATAGCACATTAAACTTATCTTTGGCACATCTATAAGTTATTGTTAAATGAACTTATGGCTATTTTAGATTTAGTCTTTTGTTTTCTCCCTGATCACCGGCACCGGCATGAAATTATACTATTAGTAGCATTGAATGTGTTATCATGTAGAGGGCATTGTGGAGTTTGGACTTTGGATTCAAACTTGGGATTTCTGGGAGGTAATTCTCCTGGTGATGAGTTCTATGTCCCGGGTTTAAATTCTGCAGTGTTAGTGAGATAGACATGTTTTGACTGCTACAATATATATATTTAGATTTGTTAAAATATTTTCACACTTATGTATAACTTTTTTTAAAACAGGCAAAACTCACTATACATATTGCCATACACAGCAAGCTAGAGTAATCAATGGATGCCAGATGGCTTGTGCATAAAATCCCAATTTAGCACCTACTCATATATCCCCAGACTAGTTTCTGGCTTGTGGCCTTGAGGAGCCTTGGATCTGAGAGCACTGCACCACAAGTCAGAAACTAGTCTGGGGATATTGGATGAGTAGGTGCTAGATGGGGATTGTATGCACAAGCCTTCTGGCATCCATTGATTATTCTAGTTTGCTGTGTGTAGCAATACATATAGTGAGTTTTGCCTGTTTCAACAAATTATACACAAGCATAAGAGGTGGTGGTCATGTGATGTTTACATATAACTTGCTATTGAATAGAAGTATTGACTTACTTATGTGTGTGAAAATAAAACAAATCTATAGCAAGATCATCTTTATTTTCTAGCGCTTTTCTTTTCTTCACTGATGTTAGCTACCTTTACATGGTTGCTATTAGTTTGTATTACCTCTGGTCACCCAGGTCATTCACTGTTTAAGCAGTCTATTTATTCTGTCATGGACTAGTTTGGGAATAGCTGCAATGCTCACTTGTTTTATTATCACTGCATATTAAAACATTCTAAGAGCCTCTGATCTCCCAAGATTTAATCAAGCTCATATTCTATTAAAATGGGACTCAGTAGCTCAAATTACCAATCTCATTATTTACTGATAGGCCAGCTCCAAAATAGCTTATGATTTTCTCATATTTAATAATCCTGACTATTTTTTATATAATTATCATGTGTTATGGATCTGGACACATATACAAATCTTTATAGTAAATGCATCTATGTACAGGCATTTGATGAGATGAAGATTTTCTTCATGATTTTTAGTAAATGTTATTCACACATATATATCACATCATACAAATAACCTTTTCAAAGATTCTTTTAGTGTTATTAAATTAATTATAAACAGGAGAATAATTTAACTGTCAAGGCTGTCAATTAATAAAGTTTTCTATCAAGGCATGTATACAGAAATATTTATTAGTTTCTTTTATTTTCTTTAATCTTAATACACCTGGGTCTCATTTTACACGGACTTATTTAACATGATTTTGAAGTTACATGATTTGTGTTTCACCGGAAATTGAACTCTGATAATGCGCTATTACTTTAAATAATAAATTCCACGCACTTACATTATATTGAAAGTAATAGCACATTATTGGAATTCAACTTTCATCTTAATAATTTCAATATTTTCAGTGCTTTATAATAGTAAGATTTTATGCAATAATGGAATTAAAATCATGATTTCCACATTTTATGTATACACACATTAAATTTTACAACATTATAATGTAAATTTGTTCAAACATTGTGCGTGTTAATTTTGCATTTTAAATCACATTCTGTTTTTGCTTTTTAAAAAAGAATGTAATCAATTATTAATCATTTAGTGTCCACAAGTTTATTTTTAAAAGGTCAGTAATAGCAGTGGGCACAATTAAATTTGACAATTAAAAATTAAAATCTGATTTTTAATTGTAATTAACAATTTAAAAATTACTTACGACGACTTGAAATTAATGTGATGTGAAATTTGATTTTTAAACAGAATTGAAAATTAGACAAAAATAAGAATTTAATTTTTAGTTGTTAGTTTCATAAACAATTAATAAAATCATCGTCTCAAAGATTAATTACTAATTACATTGTCACCAGAAAACCATTGACACAACATGAGTGTGAAGTTGGTGCTAGCTGTTTGCAAACGAATGTGTTTCTTAACAAATAGCGGTAATAATTAAAACGTGTATAAAAAATGTAAATTACTGTATTGTAAATTATGCATAAAAATATATTATTTTGAATAAAATTAAATATTATAGTTAAAAAAAGTTTGTCTTGTATCAATTTTTTTCAAATTTGAAATTTTTTATTAGTCATATTTTATTTCCTTATTTTTTTGCACAGAAATTTTAAAGTAATTTTACATTGGTGCTTTGCTTTTATGCCAATTTTAAAAAAATCACAGACTGCATCCCCACTTTTTCAATGTAAGTTACATCTTTTTGCATGATTTCGTTTGCGCATGTTTTCTGAGGAACCTATCTATCGCGTAAAATGAGAACCATGTGTATACTTTGTTATAATTGAATTAAGTTGGTGCTTTACTTTTACGCGAATTTTGAAAAATCACAGACCGCATCCCCCCTTTTTCAATGTAAGTTATGTCTTTTTGCACGATTTCGTTTGCGCGTGTTTTCTGAGGAACCTATCTATCGCGTAAAACGAGACCCAGGTGTATACTTTGTTAAAATTGAATTAAGTTGGATGATATTTATTTGTTTGCTATTATCTGTCTATTGTTTAATAGTTATGAGTTTCATACTCTAAGCTAAGCTAGTGTCAAAGGCAAGTAATTTATTTTGTTAGGATGTTAATAAACTTTCTAGACATAATGTGATGCACTGTGACTTCTCGTTATATGGAGTCAGAAGTCTCTCAGCAACTATGTTCAGAGAAACCTGTTGATTATTTTACCTCCCCTTATCATTCCCTGTTCTATGTTTTCCCATATGCTGCTCCCATCCCACTTCCACAACATAATATTTATCAACTCCATGACCTTTATATCTACATCCCTTTTATCTTTTACCAAACCTAGCATAAAAACCAATATTTCACTTTCTGTATAATCACTTTATTTATATTTATTCTTCCACAACTTTATTATTTGAACCCTTTTTGTTTTCAGGCATTTACAATCATTTAACAGATGCCTAATATTGTCTATTCTTCCTTACATAACTTGCACACTAAATCACCCATATTTTTGCATTTAGGTGTATATTCTCTTGTGCAAAAGATTCCATTTGAACCTTAAATAGTAATCTACTTTCCTTGCTATTATCATAAATTAACTCACACCCAATATTCCATTTACTTATATATATATGTAATAAATAATGTTTGATATCTGTATTTGTTTCACCATATATGTAATATACAAATCAATATATATATATATAACGTCTCGTTTTGATTATTCAATGTTTTATAGTTGATAAAGACTACAAAATGTATAGTCAAAAGTACTTCTAAAATAATACAATTTATGTAAATTGTACTGTATTTTGATATATATATATATTGATTTGTATATTACATATATATAATCTACATACTAGTTTTCCATCTCTCCAACTTGCTATTCTTCATTAATGCATTTCATCTTCTATTCCATTATTTATCACTATAACATTTTAGAATTCTTCTAACATAATCATCCCACCATTTTTACCCATCTTGTTGCCTATTTTTTATTTATAACCCAATTAAATATTATTTTGGTTATTATTTTATTATCCATAAACTGCAATCTACTGAACATTTTCATTTTTCTTTTTGCATCTCTCATATAAACCATTGACAATCTCATTTTTCTTTGAATTGCCTCCTTTGCTATCCACACATCTGCATCTAATGCATGTCTTCCTATTGCTCTTTACACTTTTTCTAAGTAATCTAATACCCCTTTACTAACACAATGCATCATTATCATATGTTAAATCTGCTACTGTCATTCCATTCCATACAATTCTAGCTACATCATATTTATTATATGAAAACACAGTTAATTTCATTATCAACCCCTTTCTTTTCTTTGCTTCATTTATCTTTTTTTTCCCATTTCTTCCAAGCAATTTTTCTGATTATTTAAGATGATTCCCAAATAGTTATACCCATTTACCACACTTAACTTTATACCCCCAAGTAAAAATTCTTTGTCTTCTCTTTCCCCAGTATTAATCATCATTGCTTTTCATTTTTCTTCACTAAATTTTAGCCCCATCTCTTTACCCATGCTTCCAAATGTCCTAAGCATAAATTCCATATCTTACCTTCTTTCTGCACACAAAGACACCATCCACAATTAAAAGACCTGACAATGTATATACTCCCTTGCCACCTATTAATGATATCTCTACCCCTCTTTCAATTCTTTCTATTGCTCACTCTTTTTTCTCAAATATAACAAAAACAAAATAAGAGACATAGATCATTCTTGCCTTAGACCCACCCCATTTTTAACTTTAACTAATTCTATATTCCCTAATTGATACATATAATAATTATTTTCATATAATTTCTTAATAATATCCACTAATTCTTCATCCATTTCCAAATTTATTAAAGTTATCCATAATCTATTTCTATTTACCCTATCATATGCCTTCTCTATTTCTATAAAAGCCACATGTAACTGTCTACCAAATAAACTATCTCCTATATGCCTATCTGATCGAAAACCTACTTGCATTTCTTCCATTATATTATTTTCTTCCATTCATTTTGCGATCATTCTAGCCATCATGTATGAAAAAACTTTATATAACATTGACATTACAACTTTTTGTCTATAACTGTTTAAATTTCTATGATCCTTACCCTTTCCTTTAATTAGTAGCTTTACTCTTTTATTATGCCAATTACCCAGAAAATCTCTCTTCTGTGCCATCTTATTAAAACATAATAGTTTTAATTTTTCCTTATACGCTAAATTCATTACCATATCTGCTGCCCCTCCATCCAAACCTTTTGCTTTCCACTTTTCAATTTTTTTCCTGTCTTATTTAGTTCATTTTCTCTAAACATAATATTCCCTTTACAAGATGCTTTTATGAGATATTTATTTTATATAGCGCTATGTTTTTATAAACTGCAATAGTAATAATCAGCCAATTATATATGTTTAATTTCAAATAAGAATGACATATCATAAATTCTAGAAAAATTTCACAAGCAGCATTCATTCAGGCATAGTAAAAAGTAATTTAAAGTGATCACTTA
The DNA here is from genome assembly GCA_028023455.1 of Epiperipatus broadwayi. Taxonomy (NCBI): domain Eukaryota; kingdom Metazoa; phylum Onychophora; class Udeonychophora; order Euonychophora; family Peripatidae; genus Epiperipatus; species Epiperipatus broadwayi. Next base: position 1,165,015 of record JAQFVV010006318.1, on the reverse strand, counting down.
ACATCGTCATACTCTCATTTCCAAATGCTTAAGATTTGCCCATACATAAATGACTGGGTTGAAAGAATAGATGACTCATTCTGTCTTTTCACATAGACTTTATCTGGTGTTTGGAAGTGAGAGTATTCATTTATAGTTAAAAATCCACAAAGTGCATGTGCATTGGCTTAATGGCTGATTATTACTATTACAATATCCTTTTATGTTTGGTATTATTCTGTCCACATGTAACATCTTTGCTATATCCATTACATACTTATTTAAGATTATCTCTAAATTTTTCTCTAGAACTATGCTCTATTCCTGCAACATCTAGTAATACTATTCCTCTCTCCCCTACAGTCCTTCATTTAATGTATTTTCAATTTTTTTTACTCCTATCTGTTTCAATTTTATTAATATTCTCCAACAATTTACTATTCAATTTCATTTACTCTATATAATTATCTATTATAGCCAACTTTTTTTTCTAATTACTTTTTCCATTTAACATTAAACTTTTTCATTTCATTTGTTCTTAATAGCATACATATATTCTCTGTATGATTTTTCTCTCTCTTTTACACTTTTACTTATTTTTTATTTCCTATTACTTTTATTCTTCTGAATATTCTCACCTAAAATACTATTTGTCACATTTTTTATTTCACCATATCAATCTTATACTTATCCCCAATCAACTTTTCCATAGTTTCTTCAGCTTTTATTTTATGTTCTTTTAAATTATTCTTAATATTCCTCTCCATCCACATCTTTCACTGTCATTTCTACTTATATTACTGCTTTCCATCACATTACTAACCATTTCTATTATAAAGAAAATATGATTACTATTATATACTCTTTCTTCATTATCAAACACCTTAATTTTCCATATTCTATTTATTCCTCTCTCTCTCTCTCTCTCTATTAATACATAATCTATTGTGTGAAATATATTATTTTTAGAACTTGTGTATTGTCTCTCATAAATATTTTATAAATTTCCAATGCTCAAATTCACTCACTGACAAAAATTCTTTAAAAGCTTTTCATTCTTATTACCTACATCATCAATTTTTTCAATATGCCCATTCACATTACCTATAATTATTATTCTCTTCCCCTTTTGTTTGAAACTCTATAATCTTAACTAGGCATTTGTATATGCTATTGTTCCACTCCATTATAGTTTGTCTATCTCCAGTGGCTATATACAATATATCCACAATCCATTCCTCTCTTTCTAACCTTATCTCAAACCACAAATATTCTTGTCATTTAACAGTATTTAAATATTTCTTATATAACCCCTATATCACTACCTCTTTTTGCTTTTTCTTTTCTATTTATACTCTGCCATATCAAGTCTTCCAGAATAAGTTCTTCTCTTAGATGTGTTTCCACTACTGCCAATATCTTAAGCCATTCATTTTTAATTGCTTTGTTTAATTCCAACCACTTTTCTGGTCTCCTACCACCTTGATATTCAAATACCCAATTTTAACAATGTCTTCTTTCCTAATTACTCTTTTATACATTCTTTTGACTCTTTCTTCTTCATTACATTTATAAATAACTTACAATTAATTTTACAGACCCATTTCCTTTCCTTAACTACACTTGTATGTAAATCAGCTAGCCTTTGATCAATCCTTATATCCTGTCTATTCTTCTTCTTTCTGATAATACTGTCACTTAAAGCTCTATTTCCCTTTATAAATTTCCTGAACTATATTCTTTAAAAATCGTAGTCCCTGAAGTTTCACTACCTTGTTTTTCTAAATGCAATCAATCTTTACTGTATAACTCCCTCTTTCCAATAAAATAAATTTACACATCCACAAACAATATCATTTCTGTCACACAATTTTTTCAATCTCTCATTTACACAACATGCCCTATATAACAGATATCTCTTGTCAAGTCTTGGGAATAAACCAACTATTCCTACTCTTCCTTTAATCTTACTCAATTTTTAATCATTTCTCTCTGATGGCTCTGACAAATTATTAGTCTCTACCATAACCTGCACATCTCTCCTCCCTTGCTTCTTTATTTTATCTGTAACATCCCTAATTTTAGTTTCAGGCAAACATAACCTTTCTTGCAATTATATCTCCACATTCTCTAATTGGTAAATCTTCTATCAATAGTGTCTTAGTCTACTTTCTCTGCTTTATCCATAACATTCTCTACCACCTTCTGGACTTTTTACTTATTTCTTCCTTATCATTCCTACTCAATAATTCCTTTATCTGCTCACACTTCATCTCTAATAATTTTAATGTTGCTTCTACATCCTTTACCTTTTCCTCTATCTTTTATTCTTTGGCTAACCTACTCCATTGCATTACTAATTTTTCCACCAACATCTGTAACTCCACTAAAACCATACTCTATCCTATCTTCCTCAAATACAGTTTGCTCCATTTCTCCTGACTTTCTTTTTAATCTACACTTAGAAACCACTTTTTCACTGCTTTTTCACATTCACACACTGTCTACACCCTTCCCAGTCTTATTTAAACATTTCAAGTGGTGAACCTCATCACATATAGTACACTCTTCCACAGCATGCCTAATTTCTTTCTGACCATTGTATATGCATTTTGGGATACAAATGCAATCCATATTTCTTATTTTCCAAGTCCCCTACTCTGTATTTGACTTTATACTTCCACTCCTACTCTTCAAACCCCTTTGCATGGAAGGAGAAAAACTTTACTTTCTTTCAATGATGAGTGATCAATAAACCTATGCTTTCCACCTTAGGCTTCCAAACATCATTACTCTCAAATAAATCACTCCCTTTCTTAAATTAAAAATATTCTTTGGTAGAAAACTTACTAAAAACAAGTAATCTTATATCAACTTAGTTATAAAATATCCTTACATTAACACACTTTCAACAAAATATTTTTTTTTACTTTTATAATTAAAATGGCCAACAATTCTCAATCTTTCTCTCTTGATCACAGTTTACTCTCCACTGTCACACAACAAGCAGTGTTTGCATGGATGATCTCAGATGATTAATCACATATAAAAGACAAAAAAACTTTAACTTAGCTTGCAGCACAGAATAATCACATCAGTGCAGTACAGCAGCCAAAGTTTTTCTAGGCTCATAAATAAACTAATGGAGGCCTCATGTGACAGTTATCATAAGATAAGAAGGAGTAGTATCCAGTACAATATATATATATATAGGAATATAGTATAATTTATGTATATACCATAGATAATATGTAATAAAAAAATTCTACAAAAGTATGTAGATAATTGTCAATTATTACGGTAATAAATTTGTTTTTAATACAATATTTATTCATTTTCTAAGTCAGACCCTTGATAAGGTGTATTTATGTCAAAGCACAGTTAAAGTCAACATTAGAAAATATATTAGCATATCCTTATGTGTATAAATGTACATTAAATTAGTCACTTGTTATAATAGATTTTATATTTGCATGTGTAAATTGACGTAGCAGTTGGCTAGCTTAAATGACCAGTGCTTGCTAAAAGGAATGCTATTGGCTCTTATATTTATGGAGTTCTTAGAGAGAATTATATGCCATGCTTCTTTTACTTTTCAATTTTTCTTATTATTCTCAATCATTTTAGGATCAGCAGGTTTAAAAAAAGAATCAGACTTTTTCTCACAAATACTGAGCTATCAGGAGTGTCACATTTACAATTGTTATATATATGAATATGCTGAGTGATTCTCAATTTTAAGTTTGCATGTATATTTTCATAGTATCTGACATTTCAAATCTAACAATCCATGGTGTATACCAATTGATCTTTATTATTATCATTAATCTTATCTTTGGAATTATTAATAAGTTTATTAAGTGATAAGGGGCATCACGCAAAGGTTCCATTTCAATATAAAATGCCAGGCTTTAAAGCTTTTTTGTTTAGGAAAAAAAAAATGTAAATTTGAAGCTGAGAGTAAAAATAATTTAGAATGTTATAAAAAATTTAATGCAGGTTGGTTAATCTAAAGTCATTCTTGATAAACCAATCAGAAAATTTAAAAATAGACATAAATTTGATAGAACATCTAATTCTAAACAATTGAATGATATGCCTTACACCCCTAATATACATTCAAAAATAATATTAATTATGCACAAGGATTTTTAATATTGGTTTTAGATGTTCCTTATCACTTAATAACTGTATTAATGATTCCAAAGATAAGATTAATGATGTTGATAAAGCTTAATTGCTATACAGCCTGGTTTGTCAGTTTTTCAATATCAGATGCTATGGAGAGACATGTCAAACTTAAAATTGAGAATCACTCAGCATATTAATTTATATAACAGAGCTAAATGCAACAGCACTTGTAGCTCAGTACTTGTAAATCATGAGAAAAAATCTGGTCATTTCTTTAAACCTGCTGATGCTAAAATTATTTGCCTAGAAAATAATAAAAAATGAAAAGTAAAAGAAGCATGACACATAATTAATTCTAAGAACTCCATAGATATAAGAATCAATAGCATTCCTTTTAGGAAGTACTCATCATTTAATCCAAAGACATTGTCAACTGCTAGGTCAATTTACACATAAAAATAATCAGTGATTAGTTTAATGTATATTATACTTAATGTATAGCATATGGATATGCAAATATATTTGCTAATAATCACTTTAGCCATGCTTTGACAAAAATACACTTTAATGAAAGTATGGTTAAGCAAAGTAATAAATATTGTTTTAGACAAATCTTTATTGCATAATAATTGATTATTATCTATATACTCTTGTAGAATTTATTTTATTATATATATAATAAAAAGATTCCACCTTCATTGTTAAAAGAAGATTGCATTGACAACAGTTTGAAAATGTTGATTGTTATTAATATTGGGATTGTCTAAGTTCTGACTTTTAATATATAACTCAACATATATTTATGTGTGTGTGTATTACAATAGTTACTTAACTTTTACCAATTATACTGATGGCATTTATAGTATATCAGAAATCTCTTTAATAATTTGATTAGCTTGCAAGTAAAACTATTGAGAGCTTAAATTTCTACAGATTCACAATATAGATTTCATCTTAAGAAAATTTCCTTTATCAAATTTATATGGTTATTTTGTAGGCTAATTTTATAAAATAGTTTCTCTATCATTGTTGGAACATAAATTAAAACAATAAACAGATGCAAACATCATTGGCTAAACTTTTGGTGTAATGTGGGAGAAAAATCTTTTATTTGCAAATATTCTCTGCTTTCAGTATGAACAGCTTTCAGTCTGCCTAAATCTGCATCTTAACCCTACCAAATTTCACTATTTCTGACATTTTTCTTTGTCTCACACGTCAATGTAAAATATATGATAAAATGATTATTGCTTATCAGAAAATAACAAATTTAACTTAATTTGATATATATTCTTGTTTACTACTGAAATAAATTTTAAATGTTCACATTTTGCTTCTGTAAATATTTAAAAATGAGGATGTAATCAAAACAAAAACTTTATAAGCCATCATTTCTAAAAAAAAAATTTTTCAGTTTATATCAATGTAAAATTTATGATAAAATGATTATTACTTATCAGAAAATAACAAATTTGATTTCCTTTGATAGATATTCTTATTTACTACTGAAATAAATTTTAAATTTTCACATTTTATTTCTGTAAATATTAAAAAAAATGAGACAGTAATCAAAACAGAGACATTATATGTCATTGTTTCTAGAAAAATTATTTTCAGTTTATAAAATCAATGAAATCTTTTTTGTTTCTGAATATTTTTAAAAACTTGAATGAACAATTATTTATTTTTCTAATATCTAATGAATTATGTTTTAAAAGTTTAAATTTTTTAAATATTTATTGCAAAATTGCAATTATTTTTTTCCTCATAAATATAAGTAGATTGCTTCAGGCCATATTTACGTTAGCTTTTAATATAACATTATATTTTTGAAAATAAAGTATTTCAAGTCAAAATAAGTTATTAATAATTTATATTTGTTGATGTCTAATAAATATACTGTAAATTATTTTTAAAAAATATCTAAAAACTGTAATAAATTTGCAAATAAACATATTTTTACATCATTGGAAATTTTAATGTCATAAAATACTGATCATTTTACAGCCTTGGCAAACATAATGGCTGATTATGTCAGGGTGGGGCATATGTCTATTGATAGAGTAAGAATTTTGAATTTTATGGGGTTTTTTTTAGAAATTTCAGGCAAAAAGTTTACCATTTTACATGCATTTTCACATATAATACAAAAAAATCACCAGAGGGTAAATTGGACAAAAGATGCTTCTCTGTCATTTGAAGTATAAGTGGGTTAATACCACTTCAAATTTCAAAAAATACAAGATTTAATTTTTTAATGAAAAAATTAAAAATGTATAAGTTGAATTACAGCCATATAAAACACTAGAAAAATGTTTCTAACATCTCATTTCTATAATTAAATTAACCACTTTAAAATGTGTCACTTATAAAATAAAACCAATCTTTTGTTTATTTTCATTTTCTTATCTTAAAAATATATAGCATATATGAGCACAGACTTTCACATGAGCCATTACTCTCCACTCTATCTCATAACTCTGATACTCTTGAACACACATATGTTGAAAAGATAAATAATCACCAATATATGTATTTCATGCTAAACCAGCAATCATCAGTTGGTCCAGATTATCACATCTACACAGATATGCAATAAGTGCTCAGATATATATTAAGATAGCCAATCTTCATACTTTAATGGACAGGCTTCAATCCACTCCAACTCTTCAACTGTCCATCCAATTGAAAATCTGATGAAGGAATGCTCAAAGGCCAAACTGAGGCTGAGATTCTCATCACACCCATGTTGACATAAAGTCAATCTAACCCCTTACGTATAGGACATAATCCATTTAATACATATATGAGTGATTGGCAGACATCTCTACTATGTAATAAATCTGAAATACAGCTTATTATATACCTGTATCAATATATGTAATATATAAGGTATATGAGCATAGACTTTCACATGACTCACCATTCTCCACTCCATCTCATAACACTGATACACTTGAACACATATATGTTGAAAAGACAAATAATCACCATTATATGTATTTTATGCTAAATCAACAATCATCAGTTGGTCCAAATTATCATCTCTACACAGTTATGCAACAAGTGCTCAGCCTCAGGGTGGCCTTTGAATGCTCCATCATCAGATTTTCAATTAGATGGACAGTTGAAGAGTTGGATAGTGGAATGGTTTGAAGTCTGTCCATTAAAGTGTGAATATTGGCTATCTTAATGTATATCTGAGCACTTATTGCATATATGTGTAGAGATGATAATCTGGACCATCTGATGATTGCTGGTTTAGCATGAAATATGCATATTGGTGATTATTTATCTTTTCGACCTATATGTGTTCAAGTGTATCAGTGTTATGAGATAGAGTGGAGAGCGGTGGGTCATGTGAGAGTCTATGCTCATATACCCTATATATTACATATATCAGTACAGGTATATAACAAGCCTGTATTTCAGTTATCTTAAAAAAATATAAATGCAAGTTGATTTTCATTTATCTAAAATGTTTAAATTATTTAGCCACAGAATGTTAACTGGTTTACTTAAATATATATATATATCTTTAAAACAAATGTATTTACCCTAAAAATAATTATTTGTGAAATTGTATATTTAACATTTTTATGTAAATATATCCACAAATAATTTAATATACTATATGAATAAATCTTGATTCAAATTTTACCATTTACCCACAAATATTATGTCCCTGCTGACTCATTACTATGAATGAATTATTTTAATATATTTACATAATATAAATTTATTTTATAAATGTCATATTTTTTAACAAGAATTTTTTATAAGAATTATTTTTTTAATAAAAGTATAATGATTATTAACTCTAATGTAGTAAGTTAAGTTCATATATATACTTCCATTCTTTGTAGAAGTGCATGATAATCTTTATCTTTGATTTTTTTCCCATGAATGATAGATAGTCTTATTTATAATACTATCTTTATTCTTATATTTGAACTGTCACCTGAATACTTGGGAAAAGATCATTTCTATAACTTTTGGGTGCAACTTGCCCTTATTAGAAGCCATTGACATATTCTTTTTCAAATGTGTTTAACAGTGAATTTAAAATCCAAATAAAAAACACAAGTAAAAATTAGTCCAAAAAAAAAAAAATCAATTAATATTTTATTAATAATAAAATATGTAAATAAGCATTTATTCTATATAGCCATGTTTATAAATTGTAATACATTAAAGATCAGCCTGACAAGCATTTTATTCTTTCCTAAATACTATATCTTGTGTTGGGAGTCAAAGTATTCATTTATTATTAACACTTGTAAAAAATCGCATGCACAATAGTTTGACAGGCTGATCTTTAATGTATTATAATAATAAAATAGTTTTATTATTGTTAAAAAAAGACTACATGACACTTTTTTTTCCACATGGTGAAACATGTATATGGAATAAATTAAAAAAGAAATGAATAAATTATAATTAGTTTGTGAAAGAAGTAATAGTGTTGTAGATGTAAATAATTAGTTTTGGCTTTAAATTAAATAGAAAGATTTGTACTTTTAAAAGACATATTTTTTAACAATAGATTGAGAGAGAAAAAATAAAATAAATACACATTCTTCTCTATATATTTACAAAAGATAAAATTAAAGTTTCCTGACTGTTAATGAATCAATGTTGGAATAATTATTATAGCACTTTGTTGCTGTATTCTTTCATTGTAAACAATACTTTTCATAATACTAATTTTTGTCAGTATTATTGATTTTTCTCATGTGTCATAGCATCATCCAGGAAGTCCCGGACAACTGCTTGTAAAGCAGCTGTCACTGACCTCTCGACCACCAATGCTTAACTATTATTGATTTTTTTAATATAAAATACAAATTGAATAATTTTTTGCATATGTGTAGAAATTTTTGTAATTTATAAATGCCTAGAGATATTGATTTTCTTTTATTAACTTTGCTTACATAAAAGAATAAGTATTTGTGTAAGATTATAATTACATTTGGATTTAAATAAACTAATTGTTTATGCTTATTAATTAATTAATCAGTAACAACTTAAGCTTTGATAAATCTAAAAGATTAGATAAAAAAGTTAAAAAAATTTGAAGTAAATATTGTTTTACAAATGATTTAGTGCAATAAAAATATTTATTTTTAAAAAATACTAAAATTAAATAATAAATTTTATAACACAGACACATCCACCAGAAAATCTTATTCTATTTTTTAATATTTTATGTTTATAAAGTAGTAGCAAATGATGGCACTTAAGTAATCCTGTAGTACTGCCTAACCTCATATGACTATTTTCCTGCAATAAAATAAGCACATCATTTTACTGACTTCCTTGAAAGAATTAAAAGACTGAAGTGGAGTTGAGCTGGACATGTTGCTAGAAGAGATGATAATAGATGGATAGTTAAAATCTTAATCTGTATTCCAAGAGACTGTAATAGACCCAGAAAGAAATCATATGTGAGATGGATGGCTGACATAAGAAAGTGTGCAGGGATAATGTGGAGAAAAGAGGTTAGTTGGCTTGAACTTGATGGAGATTTTTATTTGGCAGTGGATTGATAATGTTTGACAATGATGATGATGAACTTGTACATTTTTGATAAATATGTACTCTTTTATAGATGCATTCCAAATGTTTATTTTTTTCTATTACTATAAAATAATACAAATAAAATAAAGAAGAGCAAAAATCATTAAAATATTTGATAAAAATAACTTAAAATTATTTATTTAATTAAACTTAGCAATAATTATAAATGGAACATGTTTTTATTTTTGCCTCAATTACTGGGCATGGTTAAAACTCTCCATAAATTGGGGGGGGGGGGATTAGAAATCATAAAATCCTCTCCAAAAAGGATTGATAATAAATAAATAAATAAATAATATTGCAAAAATTAGTAAAAATAATTCTTAGTCAGTGGAATATTATTTTTTAATTTTCTTGTTTTACTTGAATTAATTTTCAAATTATTAGAAGCTTAAAATATTATGTGACTTTTGATAATTTTTCATCATCATCATCATCACCATCATCATCATCATTTCAAGCAGTAGTAGTTTATTAGTATATTAATAACTAATAAACTAATCTTTATGAAATCTCAGAAGTGTTTATAGTAAAAAGTGTAAAATTCTTTTTCACTTATTGAAAAAATAAATATCTATTGCAATAAATAATTATCCATAAAAAATGAAAAATAAAATATATTTAGTAATTCAAATCCTTAAAAATGTCAATAATTATTATTGAATTTAAGATGTTGCATTTATGCTGAATTTAAGGGTAGAAGTATATATTAAATAAAATAAACATAATTCATTAAATCTGAATGTCAAAGTTAATAGTAACTGCAATTTAAAAAATGCACATTTTGGCCTCCAGGCATTATATGAAATATATATTTTTCAATATTCTCTAAATAAATATCTTTTCCTTTTTACCTTTTGCTTTGGTAAAAAAAAATTTTTATTTAAAATACTTATGGTTGGGAATTTCCTTTTGATTTTTTTTTTTTTTATTTAATTATATAATTTTATTTAAAAGGTATTTTTACACGGATCTTTCTTTCATTTTTAGTTATATACATATTTTTATTGCAAAATGTATTTTTTTAATTTTCTTTAATAGATAGTTGTATTTGTAAAGTCAATATTAAATGTGAATATGGTAAATGCAATAATAAATGTTAATTTTTTCTATGGGTTTACTTTTTGCTGTATTTAATTTGTCATTCTGTATTTATCTGTTAAAAGACATATTGTTTTGTTAAGTAAATTATTTTTATTGCAATGTATATGATTTTCTTGATTATGTTTACTACATTACAGATTACAAGTTTTATTTCTTCTCAATGATAACATATTGAATGATTCAAATTGCATATAGATTGTACACTATATTAACACTTTATTTGTTAAATAATTTAAATTATTGGAATAAATAAATTATTTTTATTGCAATATTAATGAGTTTTTTTTTTCTGGGTGGTAATATTAGTATTAAAAATCAGTCTTCTTGGAAGTAAGTTTTTATTGAATTGGACCAAACAAAACATCTATAATTTAAATAAAATTGTTTATTTTGACCAAGATTTTGATAGTTAGTAAATTATCAATTTTTATGTACATTTTTGCAATAATGGAGCTAAAATATGTCTCAGGCTCTTTGTAATAAAGATCGCTATTGCATTTAAGAACATTATTTTTTTCATTCTATCCAGAGGTAGTTAAAAAACACTATCATAATAAAACTATTTTGATTTATATGCAAACATATAAATTTTGAGGTCAAAAATGTAAATTTTGCTCTTGTTACATAGAGTGTATTAGTAAAATTATAAATGAATAAAACAATGATTGAATGATTTATTGTTTATTGAGTTCATATAAAGTTTAAGGAACAAAAATGTTAGAGGTATAATAATTTACCTATGGATCCTAATGTCCAGAATTAGACATTTTACCATTGCATAAAGCCACATAGAACAGGATTATTTAATTGGATTTGTAGTATTACCTATAAAAGTTTTTGTAATAAAAAAAGTAATATCAGGTTTAAGTTTCTGCATAATTTTCAAGAATATGGTGACAAAAGTATAAAAAATCTTTATATACTTTTAAAGAATGTTAAGTAAGTGAAGTAGTGAAGTGATTGGAAAGAATAAAAAATTGATAAAGAAGAATTTGATAATCACAACATATTTCATGATTTTCAATTATACAGTTGGAAGTCACAAAATGCCAATTTTTAAATATTTCTTGCTAATCTAAGTCCAAATAACACTTGTATATTGAAAGAAATATGTTATCATCAGAAAGAGAGAGAACAATTGAAAATAACACTTCCAAACTATATTTTTTGGTTATTTGAATAATTTTAAAGATAGTAATATATGGTAGAAACACAACAACATAGAGAGCATACAAGAATATTCTTGATATCTTAAACCTATATCTGATATACATAAAGTGCAAAAAAAAATCATTTTTTTGCTTTCAAATTTATTTCCATAAAATTATTTTAAAAGGTAGTACAATAAAATGTATTTCATGAAAGATGACATTATTTTGAATATTAGTGATATTTTCAATTGAAAGATAGATGTAACCCATCAAAATATAACATTAACATCAAGAAAATAATAAAATGTTTGATTGGTCAACCTATTTATATCTACATATATAAGATATATTCTTATTTAAAGTAAAGAAACCTAACAAATACATACACTTTTTTTTTAAAAAATCCTGATAATATGATAATTTTTAATGGCATAAAATGTTTGAAGATGCTGGGGATAACCTTTTGCATGTAGACTACAGATAATTCCAATTCAATGGATATAGATGAAAGTATTAAACAACTTTAATTGTTTTATAACACCTGAAGAAGAGGGTAAAATAATACTTCTCAAAATGTAATGTATATACTAACCTGTTTGATATGCTATTACTAACAGTTGAATGTATTTGTAATATTTAAATAAAAGTTAAATTTTTCTAAAGACATGAAATACTCATATTAGGTGATGTAAATAGTTCAATATAAAAATACAACTAGAACACCATCATTGCAAACATTCAGGAAAACATTATTTATAGAATGTCTACATGAAGCTTTTTTGATATAGTACATTTGAATAGTTTAAAGACTGTCTCAAACATAATATGTTAGTTCAATTTAAGGTTTCTTTGAATTATATAAAAATATTTCTTAAGACAAAAACAATATTATATCAAAAATATAATATTAGTAAAATTAGTTACTTGTCACATGACTTATATAGCTTTCATTACCAATATGTAATATATAAAGAGGATGCTAATAACTCTAAACAAGCTTATTTATTTATTTTTTAATGATAAATGCTACAAGAAAAAGTACCTGAAGCCTTTATCTATGATGGTCGCCATCCCCAGACTGTTTTTGAGCTATGGCTCTCATCAGTGAGGAGCTAGGACATGAGATTCAAAATACTAATTATTAGGGCATTGGCTATATTAAATTGCTAAGCCTACTAATATATGGGATTGCTGAATTTATTTCAGGCCCATATAGTTTTCTTTAGTTAAAGAACTGAATTTGAAGACATGTAGGTGTCTGAAGATTTAGATCTTTTTTCTTAATATTTAAGAATTAGATAAATGCTTTGCTTGAATTAATATTTTGAATCTAATGTCCTAGCTCCTCACTGATGATAGCCATAGCTCAAAACTGGTGTGGGCATGGAGACCATCATAGATAAAGGCTTCAAAGTAGCATTTATCATTAAAAAAATATGCTTGTTTAGAGCTATTAGCAGGCTCTTTATATATTAAATATTATATGAAAAATAATAAAATTGTTCAGTGAGCATTATTGATAAATTATGTATATAAAAAAACTTAATTGAAACCTAAAACTTCAGTAATGAATCTAAATAAGCAATAAATTGTACACCTGGGTCTCATTTTATGCAGCAGATGGGTTCCACAGAAAACCCGCATTAAAAAAAAATTGCACAAAAATAGACTTAACTTAGCTTGAAAAATGGGGGATAGGGGTTGTAATTTTCAGAATTCGCATAAAAGCAAAGCAACAAAAAAAAATTACTTTAAAATTTGCATTAAAAAAATAAGCAAATAAAGTATGACTAATAAAAAATTTCAAATATTTGGAAAAAATTAATACAAGACAAACCTTTTTTTACTTCTTTTATTAACTACAATATTTAATTTTACATTTTTCATACATATTTTAATCATTACCACTAGCATTTGTTTGTAAACTGGTAAAAAATCAGATTCAATGTAATGTGATGTATTGTAGCTTCTCCTTAAATGAAGTCAAGAATCTCTCAGCAATTATGCTCAGAGAAACCTGTTAGCCACTTTATTTTTATTCGTGATGAGATCAAAATCAAAACAAAAAAATTACACATTATCATTAGAAAGATTATTTTCAGTTTATAAAATCTTCGTTTTTTATTTTAAAAATCTAAAATATTATTTATTTCTGTTATATATAACAAAATATACATTTTAAAAGTTTAATTTTTTGAATATTTATTGCAATATTTTTATATGTAAGTATAAATCTATTATTGTTATTTACTTATTAGTATAAATAGGTTATTTACATAGAAGCTAAAATTCTAAATACAGCTTCAGGCCATATTCACATTAGCTGCTAATATAACATTATATTTTTGAAAAAAAAAAATATTTCAAGTGAAAAAAAGTTATTAATAATTTAAATTTCTTGATATCTAATAAATATAGTGAAATATGAAAGATATTAAGAAGAAACATGAATCGCATAACTTCAAAATCGCATTAAAATAATTCGCATAAAATGAGACCAGGTGTATTTACTTTTTGATAAAAGAACCTGATAGAATTATGTAGATGCTCTGTACTTGCAGTAAATTTAGTTTTAATATTTTAAAATATAATAGACCCATGAATACATTTAATATAAGACTTCATAATAATGTAGAGAGTGACTGCTGTTTTTGTTTATAAATAAAGATGATAAAATTAATGGGTGATGAATTTTTAATTTTTGATTCTATCTAATTTTATTGCAAAAGTACAATAAGATGGTTCTATTTTGATGAAGAAATTGCCTGTTCATCAAAGAAATATTAAAACAAATTGATTCCATATTTTATCTACATGTCTGCATGGCTTCCATACAGATTTAATACTATTTGCTAAACATTAATGTTGAAAGATTGTTTGAAACATTTGATAAATTAGAAAATTGAAAATATATATTGTAATAATTATATTGGCCATGCCAATGTTTCATCATTATACTTTAGATATATTAAATTTATTAAGCACAAGCATATGATATAATAATAACATAAAAGGCTGAAATCTTCAACAGATGCACCTTAAAAATGCTTATGTGACAGCCAATGAGATGTAATAATGACTGCATGTGGAATTCTCAATTCAAAAACAAACCAGAAACATGCGAAAAAGATGAAACCATTTTCTTCTCTACATAGTTTCTGGCTTGTGTTTTTGAATTGAGAGTTCCACATGCAGTCATTATTACATTTTATTGGCTGTCACATAAGTGTTTTGGCACATCTGTCAAAGGTTTCAGCTTTTTACTTTATCATTATACTTTAGGGAAAATAATGTGATATATTCATTTGGTTAATTTTTCTTTTGTAAAAATAAGTTATTTTAAATTTATTATGGAGATCCCCCCCCCAAAGTTATAAATACAATAAAAGCTTTGATATGTAAATGTAGTTGAAAAAATATTAAAATGAGATAGTGAGGAAAAAAGCAAAATAAATTATCTATCAAATAAAAATATACGCAAAAAGTAGAAATTTATAATTATATTTTAATTTACTTAAAGTAATGGAAATACTCTTTGTATTCAAGCTTATATGGAAGATGAAATGCTAATTTAAAGTAAATAACTCATTATTTCCTAACCTAGTGCATTGCTAAATCTATTTCCCTTATCAATTAGTTAAAAACTACCATTATTAAATCAAACTTTGCAAATGGATTGTTAGAGAAGAAATAAGTCATCTTGTTTAATTGCCTTTAATGTTTTACATAATATACTGAATGGAATGAGCAAAGAGTTTAGATTTTGTGGCTAATTATTTTAAAGTATAAAATATAAAATGCACTAAAATGCATGAACACACAAAGCTGAAAACAAATATTAATACAGATTGATACAAAAGAAATATCTGTATTTAAGTATGTGGCTAAGTGCTTTTGAGGGCCAGGGTCCTCATATTCATAATCATTTTGTGAACAAATAAATTAAGAATGGTGCAAATTTATGCAAATGAGATAGTTACATATTCCATTTCCTAGATATCTTATAACAAGAGTGGCATGATCTCAAGAGATGCTAAAGATAACTCAATAACCAGAAAAGCGTTGTTATAAGATCCTCAGAAAATGGAATATGTATCTATCTCATTTGCATAAATTTGCATCACTCTTAACTTATTTATTCACAAGATAGCTATTAATATGAGGACCCTGACCCTCAAAACTTCATAGCCACATACTTAGATACAGATATTTAGTTTGTATCAATCTGGATTAATATTTTTTTTGTCTTCAACTTTGAGTGTTGGTGCATTTTAGCATATTTTATATTTTATACTAAAAGGAAGACAAATATTCAAAGGAAAAAAAAAAGATTTTCAAGAACAGTAGTAAGATATTCTAAAGTCAGAAGTGTTAATGCTTTGAATTTTTTTTTTTTTTTTTGTGAATATTCAGAACAAATAAATGAAAAGAATATTAAATTTTTTAAAATCTAAAGAATGAAAACTATTTTGGAACTTGTCAAAAATGATATTTTTTATTCATGAAGTAAGTATAAAAACATAATATTTGCACATGAATTATTTATAGTTCAAACTATATCATAATTTCTAGTAATATCATAAATGAAACTATTTCCAGAGAAGCTATCTATCTATAAATATTTTTATGTGAGATGTTATCATGTAAAGTTATAAAGAGGTAAAGAATTTAAACTTTTATTATAATTTCTGACTTGGAAAAGTACCCAAAAAAAAAAAATCTCCCAAAGAAAATTCTAGTGATTTACTTTATTATTTATTGATTGATTTATTATTTTATTTTGTCATTAATAAATTGTTTCCTTATTTAAAAATTTATTATTTTATACATTCACAAAAACAAGGATAGAATTAAATATTTTGCTATTTTATAAAACACTGATTAATTATATTAAATTAGCATAACACTAATACTTTTTTCTTATACATAACACTTGCTGATAAAATATAGGCAATTAGCTTCTTATATTTGTTCTTATTGTTTTATGGATTAAATAAAATCCCAAAGATTTAAACATTCCTCTTTGATTAATTGAAATTAGAATCCCTTGCTTTTATTTTAGCAGTATCAAATTAATATTTCAGGTTTCCATCAATCAACACCAACATTGTTAGCATATGTCATCCATATTTTCCAGCATAGTTTATTCACCCTTCATTGATCCCCATTTCATTACATCAACTATTCATTACCTTAACAGAGTTCTTTTTTCTTTTCTTCATTCTTAGGTCTATTCACTATTCATTTTCATTAGTTAATTATTATTTGCTCCTCATTATCCATTTTAATCTTCTACAACTTTACTCATTTGGCATTTATTTCATACTGCTAATTTCAGGATAATTCACTAAACAGATATTATCCTGATTATTAATCACTTAATGTAATTATAGGGGATTTAAACTCAGATTTTCAAGCACCCTTCATCCTTTAATCCACTCCAACCTCCAACTTTATAGCCATCCATATCATTGAAAATCTGATAATAAAAACCCAAATCTGAGTTCAAATCCCCTATACTTACAATTAAGCTCCCAGGTTTATGAAGAGTGCCTGGTTTTCAAATATTTACTTAATGTAATTGTAAATTAAATAGATGAATTTTAACATTATTATCATTCATGTATTAAATGTTAGTTTAATTCATATGCTTTATATAATGTCAGATTATAAGGGACTTAGGGTTAATGTACTGTAAGATCTATAGGGTACTATAACCTCTCCTATTCATACCCTACTTATATGCTCTGCTCTATGCTCATATTAGCCAAGCTAGTTTTATTCTTATATATTGCATTTGCTCTATTGTTTTGTTTTAGTCATAATCTATTATGTGGAGTGAACTTGGAGATAGTTGGTTATTACAATATATATATATTGTAACCTCAATTTCCAACCCCCCTCCCTTTAGATAGACTCGACAAAATACAATAACAAGCATAAATCCAATACACAGCCTATAACTTTAGGTAAGATGGAGACAAATAATAACAATGTGGATTTTACCCAGGCACCAATTCGCAACTGTAGCATCAAATATAGTTTCCACCTGAGATCATCACCGCTTAATAAATGGCAAGTCTGTGGAGGAAGCAAGTTATTAAAACTTTTTCAAAAGAAAAATATAATTTTTATAATATTTTAAAATACAAATATGTTGAGTTCCGAGTTTAAACTCAGTAGTTATTACACAAATAAATTCCTGATACATTATTTAGAAATATAATTGAATTTCCTCCACAAACCCACATAACTATATGATCTCCAGTGGTGATTACAATAATGTTCTTGATGTTTCATGTGTAATGAATGGAAATAGATCAGTAATCCGTGCAGAGAACTCATAAATTTATATTAATAAAAATATTAAAATCTTACAACTTACTGAACACAGAGTAGAAAATTTTACTCTCCCCCTCTTTTAAAAATAAATCAAATAACCCTTCATTTTCCACATCTATCACCCTCCACAGTTACAATTATTTTAATTTTAAATATTAATGTTTAGGTTTCCTATCCCATCTTCCAAATTATGTCTCTTTAATACTCTACCACATGCATATACAGAAGTGGATCATACCAGTTCTTAACCACTCTGTATTCTTTAACACTCTAATAATGGTACACTATTCTTTAAACTCTTAAAATTAGGAAGGCTCTTGTTCTCATGCTCTTATTCTCAGGGTCATCACTTGTGGTGAAGGGTAATGCTCAGTTATTTTTCAACTCATTGCATATCTTTGGATGCTATCCCAGCAAATACAAATGGAATAGACATGTCTACATTTACTAATGCTAATAATAGGACTTATAGTAATAAGGATAATAATAAAAATGATATTTAACTACTTAATTAATAAAACAATTATTATATTGAATTTATAACATATCTTGATCCATTGGGAATGCATCCAAATATCAAGAGTGAAAAAGAGATTTTATGTCCTCTTGTAATATTATTGGGAATACAATGAATTGAACCATTAATATTAATATTATAATTGAACTATTTTCTCATCTGTTTGCCAAGCATTTATTAAAATCTTGAACATATATGCCATTAACTCGAATCTTCTAATCTTAAGAAATGAAACTGTATCATTTTATTTTAGCAGTAAAAATTTATGAAAATATTTTATGAACAATCTGTACTAGGAATATGAGTTATTTCAATTAATTCTTTCAGAATATACTTCAAGTATTAATGACTATAATAAATTTATAAATATTATAATTTTATCAATATTAGGTAACTCTAATATTGTGAAATTTGATATTGTGTAGCTCTGGACACTCAAAACATTAAGACACAAGTTTAAATTTTAAAACAACAAATATTTATTAACAATTATATAAGAAAATAAAAACTACAATTTAAGCTAATATTGTAGCGATCCCAAATTAAGAAAACTATGAGATACAGTATAAATTATTTACAAAAGGGGATCTTCACTGGCTATAGTAACATACATTATAAAGTAAGTGAAACGAATACATAGCTCGCCCCAGTAATAATTTTTTTTATAAATAGTTTTGGAACTAATTATTATTTTACAAACTAAATAATTTATAGTTCTTTTGACCCATTTGGTTATATTTGAAGCAATGCTTCAGTAACATTATATAAAATACTATTGTTGCTAACCGTATTAATTAACTTAAAGCCCATAAAAAGTTAATGCAATATTTTATTCCATTTATTAAGACATCTATATTTTCAAAATACTAAAGTTATGTATTAAAGAGATTTATATCTTAAATGCAATAAAAAAAAAACATTACTTTAATTTTTACTTTTAACTTTTATACACATTTTGTGAAATATTATTCCCATAACCTAGTATTCAAAGTCTATCTAATATTTATATACAGTAATGTTTTAATAGCTATATTAATGCACACATACACGTATTTATTGCCATATCACAACATCAGTTTACTATTCATTTCTTACCAGTCAAGCAATGATTTGCTGCTGCATGAACCGGATATGATGTATACTGCTTGCCTGAATTTAAATTTATGAATATGAATTTAGAAGAAAGATCAGTTCTCACACAAGCTAAAGCAAAGCTTAGCTACACCGTACATCAATTTATGAATATGATATATTTAGTCCCTAAACAAGTAATTACTTTTCACTAGCATGCAAAGACCTCACAAGCAATAAACACGAAATTATCATACTGGGTAATGATAAAAAGTTGCTTTCATAAGAGAGAATAAGTTAATAATAATAACTTCTTGGTGGTAGTATAGAACTAAGAATTTACCTTCTTCCTGAGGCTAAAGTATGTGAGGAACTTGTCGCTGCACATATATAAGAGGCATACTAAGAATACCACAAATTACAACCATAAATATTTCTCTTATGAAGCAATAAAAATAAATATTGAAGCTGGGATCAAATTTTCAATCTCCTAAATACTTTCAGATAAAATTATTCATTGTGAGAGAGCTATGCACCATCTCAATCCTTTATGAGATGGTAAAGCTACTCTAATCTCAACAAACAGGGGTCACTTGCACCCTCACAAAGCATAAAAAGAAAGGGTATCATATAATTGATGCATGAACCAATTAGTCTAATATGACTAAGAATAAATTTTGGTAAAGGTTTACTATAGCGGCTCCAACATGTTGGCCTTCTATTGTTTAAAATTATAACTAAATTGTTAAAAAAATCTTATGTATATGCTACTATATTACAATTACATTAAAATTTAATCAAATGTAAATGATATAAAAAAAAAAACATTTACCTTTTTAAAGAATTTGAATGTTGGATTAATTATACGACATTAATTAAAAGAATTATTTGAAAGTTAAGAATTTAAACTATCTACAACTTAAGAATTTAAACTATCTACATTTATAGCATGTTACAAAAAAAGACACCCTCTGTGTTCAACAGTTCAAATTACACACATGTGTGTACAGTTTTATAGTTGGAAAAAATAGGCTTTGGTGATATAGAAAGAGTATCAAGAAAGTGCTTCTTGACAGAAGTTCCAGACAGGATGGCTGATACACTGAAGGGCCTGATACAGCAGTACATTTTAGAAGGTGCGCACATTATTTCAGATGGCTGGGCTGCATGCAATAACATCAGCAGTCTCAACAATGATGTGTATATGCAATTGGTTGTCATCCATCAGGACAACTTCATGCATCATGAAGACCAAGGCATACACACCCAGAATATTGAAAATATGTGGATGAGAGCAAAGAGTAAGCTGAAAATTCAATCTGGTACCAGCAGAGGTTTGTTTTTCATCGTACCTGCATGAATTTGCCTTCCGGATTAGACACAGCAATACCACTTTTTTCTCCAACTTCCTAATATGCATAGGATACAATTATTCTTAAAAAGGTAAATTTTTTTTTATTATCTTTAACATTTGAATAAATTTTCACGTAATTGTAATATAGTAGTATATACGTGTTTTACATTGATTAAATTTTAATGTAATTGTAATATAGTAGCATATACATAAGATTTTCAAACAATTTAGTTATAATTTTAAACAATAGAGAGCCAACATATTGGGGCTGCTATAGTAAACCTTTACCTAAATTTTACTTAAAAATAATCCTCTAGGCCAGCGGTGGCGAACCTTTTTATGTGAGCGTGCCAAATATTACAATTATTTTTATGTCCAGCCTCTGGTGTGCCGGGAAATTATTAGTAGAAAATAAACAGTAAAAATGTAATTGTTATAAAATTTTATTAAATTAAATTATGGAGTTGACTTTAAAATTCACAAAACAATTGTATAAAATACATTTTCTCATATAAAAGTCAATACTAATTATAACTTTATTAATGAGATTTTTGTTGCACTTTGGATACCAAATGCTGTATATTGTGTTCATAAATCGTAACTTTAAGCAATGCACATGCAGCCCTGGATTAATCAATCAGCTTATTTCTATAACTATCTTTAATAAAGTTTATTTTGAAAAATAATGACTCACAAGCATAAGTTGAGAAGAAAATAGACAATACAGCAATTGCTAGTTTTTTAAACAGTTATAGGTTTCAGGAATGGCATTCTAAGTTCTTCTCATTTCATATTCTGTGTTCTTTTTAATTGTGTCCAATAACCGATCATTTTCAATTGCTTCCATGTCCTTTCTTAAATCAACAAATTTTTGTTTCCATATGAAACTAGACTGAAAATCAATTAATTGCATTTCTAAATCTTCGAAGTTGAGTCACTCAAAAATTTCTATATTGAGTTTATCTAATCCAATGGTATCAGGACTTAAAATAAATTTCAATGTTTCTGCAAATTGCCTGAGGTCTTGGAACCTTGAAAAAAAATCATTACTTATCACCTGAATTATTGCAAAAAAATGCTTGTGTTATTTTAACTTGATCTGGTTTTTCATGAGTTTTTATATCTAAGAAGAATTTTTTGTATTTGAAAAATACCTAAATGTGTTAGAAATAACATCATGGTTGAAAACTTGCAATTTAACTGCAAATGCTTCAATTAAATCGAACATAACAATAACTGTCTTGTTAATACCTTGCAATTTAACATTTAATTCACTCAAATATGAGCATAAGTCAGTGAAAAACATTAATTTGCAAAGCCATACGATATTTTTTCATAATTTTTTCATCATGAAAAAAAAATCTAATTTCATCCAAACTGTCCATGAATCTTTGAAAACTTTTCCATGACTTAACCATCGAACATTGTTGTACATAAGTAAACCATTATAGATTGAGTTTACTTCATGCAGTAATTCCAAAAATTTTCTTTTATTTAAAGCACATCCAGATATAAAATTTCACCTCTTTTGTTACAACACTCACATCTTCCAAAGACTTGAAACTAGTCTTAGCTCATAAAACCTGCTGGTTTGTTTGGTGAATAAATTGAGGAAACCATTTTTTTTTTCAATCATACTACAAGCACCAACAGTAGTAATTGATACAATTTTGTTTAAATCAACTTCTTTTTCTGTAAGTGCATTTACAACTGCATAGCAAATATCCACTTCTTTTGTTGTTGTTGCTAACAATGTTATATTAATCAATTCCTCTTTAATATGATTCCCAACCCAATAACGAATGAAAATTTCTAAACGAGCTGATCCAGTTATATCAGTACTTTCATCAAGACAGAGAGACACAAAGTCAGAAAAATTTATATCCATTTTTGCTGATAAGTTATATTTTTAGCCATGTCCAGAATTCTGCCTTTTATCATGTTCCAAGCCAAAGGCAAATCCTTTATTCTCTGGATAATCTTTTCCTTGTTTTCAAAGTCTTCAAAGAGAATAGGTGCGCATTTCAACCATGTTTCCTTCACATATTCCCTGTCGCTAAAAGGTTTTCTGCATTTAGAAATGTGGGCTGTAAGATGTTCATTAATTTTCGATAACAAGAAATATAATTGGATTAAAAAACTAGAAGATGATTGGGATAAATACCATTATCAATGTATAAAATATCTGCCAAAAAATGAAAAAAGATGGGGTGGATTTTTGCCTACTGTATGTAAAATATGGAATACTGTTTCTTATTTTAAAAATATTTGTTAGTTATCTTGTAAGATAGAAAAAAAAAAATGTTTTTTGTTAATATGTAAATATCTGTTTTTATTTTTATTTTTCTGTTAATAAAGTTATTTTACTTTTAAAAAAAACTAGAAGCGTTTATGTTTTCCTGAAAGTTTGCGATGATGGTGTTCTGGTTGTATTTTTATATTGGACTATTTCCATCATCTAAAATGCATATTAAATATCTTTAAAAAAAATTTTCTTTATTTTATGTAATTCTGCTAAGTTTTTATTTATATGTAAATTGTTAATTTTAATAATTATATACATAAAAAAAAATAAAAAGGATGATTTATATAGATGCCATTATTTTAATAATTGATAACAATTAGTAAGTTAACAGGACTAACCTATTTGATGTGCTATTACTAACAGTTTAATCTATTTGGAATATTTAAATAAAGTTAAATTTTTCTAAAGACATTCAATACGCATATTAGATGATGGAAATAGTCCAATATAAAAATGCAACTAGAAGCGGTTATATTTGAAGAACTGCTGATAAATTTTATTAGGGATGCTGACTGCATATTCTTGTTTTTAACTGCCTGAGCAATAAATTCCTTTTGTTCTTCCTTGCGTTTCTCAAGGAGCAGCATATTATCTGTCTCATAATGCCGTTTTATTGAGAATGCCCTGCATACAACTGTCCCCGAACATAAAACGCACACTGCTTTATTTTTTTTATTATTAATCATCCCCTACTCTTGAGTCCACCAACTTTGGAATTATCCGCTGCTTGTTTTTAATAGTAGTTTTTATTTTCACTAGCCATGTTGGCTAAAACCAGAAGAAATTTACAAAAATTGATAACGAAAATATTTCACAAATCTTCGCTTTAATGTATGTTTAAATTAATTACCTTTAAAATTCAGCTACAAAGCAATATTATTACGCAGTGCACAGGCGCAATATTATTATTATTGTCACAACCAAAATTCAAACTCAACTGAGTTACTTTGCACACACTGTTTATATCGTCACTTCCCAACTCGTGTCGTATCGCAAACTATATAGTTAGAACAATAAATAAGCAATTAATAACCACAAAGCTGAGAGATTATTTATAAATATAAAACTTATGAAAGAATAATCCGGTGCACGAGAATTAACAACAAAAATTGGAGCAACTTAATTAAATTACGGACAAAATACCAATTAAAAAAAAACTTCTGTCACATCACTTTCTGCAAATGTGTTCTTTGTCTGCTCGCATTTACCCCCCTTTGAATATAAAGTTACTATCGTATCACAATTACATCGTTACTATTCGGAAATTTTTGTTCGGCCGTTTGTTCAAATTTAGTATTCTATGGCTAAATGGCGTCTTAAATTTTTGAAATCTTGCATTTTTCGTTGGAAAATAAGAATACAATTTGAAAATCGATAACGTGCCAGAAAAATTTTCATACGTGCCACCGTGTCACGCGTGCCATAGGTTCGCCACCGCTGCTCTAGGCTAAGAAATAGGTATCATTTCATTTAAATACACATTTTAAATAACTCACACACTTCCGAGCATAGCAATAAAATATGAAATATGAAAAATTAAATATACATGAAAATATTCATTTAAATTATCATAATTATATCATGTGATTCCATTCATACATTACACTCCCCTAGCATTTGTAATACAGAAAAATAAAATATATATGGGCTTAAGAAATATTACAGTAAACTAAATTATTTGTAAATTTTAAATTAGATTTATATCGGGTCAAAACTTTTTTCAACTTTTAACTCTTAACTAACACATTAATAAATACAATATAATGTGATAATAAATGTAAATAATAAAATTTTTACGTATGGTCTCTTTCTTGGTATACTGGGAATGCTGGCAATTATCCTCCCGCGAAGTGTAAATTGTCAGAAGTAAAGACATATATCATTTTAAATGGGAAAAATATAAAATAAAATGCATGCATGGCATGGTAGAATATCATTGAAGCTATCCAAACTGTTAATGTTTATTTGGTGCAACAACTAAGTTAAAACACATTTAATCTCGTAGCTACTTTACGATCCAGATTTCCACAATATAGCACAGTAATTCACACATTATCATATTATTCCTGTCCTAAGGGATTTTATAATACAAATTTAATTTTCACTATTTAAGCAATACGTTATCCTTTGAGTTTAGTTTTCATTATTTCCAGATTACATTTATTTTAGACGCTTATAATACTATTTTAAATTCAGTTAGATAAACTTCCTTCACGATTTATTCCATTGATAATATTTCATAAGATCATATGCTCACTATATTTACGCCAGTAATACTTTAAAGAACTTTTTGTTTAGATTTTTTTTCATCTCATTTATTAAAAGAATTGTTTTGACTATAATTTTCAAATTTCATTTTATAATTATTTTCTCACGAGAACTCAAAGTTTTACTCGGAGAATCTTAATTGCAGTAAGTATAACTATATTATGTCTTGAATTAAATATAAAGTAGAAATAAAACTGGCATTTATTATTATTGTTACTCTTTTAGCCTTTTATTCCTTTTTGTAATCCATTTATTCCTTTATTAAAAATTAAATATTTGAAATAGTATAAAATATTACGATAGTTTGTAATAAAATTAAAACATTCAAATATTAAAAATGACTTATTCCATATGAGATTACGGTTAATAAAAGTTTGTAGTACAATGATCCATCCAAATTTACTTATTACATTATTTAACAAAAGACAAGTGACAATAAAAGTCTGTACCTGAGACATTTTTCCGAATTGGACGCGTTGATTTTAGCATGGTTTGTTGATTCCTTGTAGATTTGTAAAATTTTTGGCACCAATAGACTCAATAGAGGAGACCAATGTACCTCAGAACTTTCTAGTGCTCCATTAGTAAGATATACAATATACACTTTTTAAATAAAATTAATAACTTTAGTCAGACGATAGATTAGCGTGCACACTGGGCACAAGATTTTTATAGAAGACCCCTAGCTCTAATATGAGCTTAGTTTATTTTATCTATCCGTCAATCATTCTTCTTATCTAACTGTTTACCTTTGACCCCTAATATTAACTTTTAATTGGTTTATTCCATTTTTGTCTGGGCATTACTTATGCACAAACCGCTCTTCCCACGTTTGTTTGAGAGATATTTCCCGCTCCGAACAACAACAACAAAAAAGTATAAAAAGAAAATGGAAAGTTTTATAAAAAAAATATTTCAACAAAATGAATAGACCAACTTTTGCTTAAAGATTTATGAGCGAAAATAAGATTGAATTTACTTAATACCCATGTAAAATAATAACCCTCTCCAAACACTATCGAATGGTGTATTGTATGATGTATAAGATCTTGAGATTTTCTGTATAATTAAAATTATAAACACCACACACGCACACCTACATGCACACACATATAAATACTAACTATGGTAAAACTGACTTATAGCTACCCGAACCATTCGCCCTCTATTTTGAAAAAACTTAACTACTTTTTCCCCTCTAATAACTGTATCCAAATTTAATAAGTGTATGTAACTATATCTAAGTGTAAATGTCAATAATATAAAAAAAAAAAAAACTTACATTTACATGCGTATTTTTCACTTATAGCGCTCTTTGCTGTATATATAATTAACTACTTTTTCCCACCTAATAACTGTATCCAAATTTAATAACTGTATGTAACTATATCCAAGAGTAAATGCTAATAAAAAAAAACTTAAAAAAAAATACTTACATTTACATGCGTATTTTTCACTTATAGCGGTCTTTGCTGTATATATAACTGTAAATAAATGACGTATATTAACTCTAAATCTTTTTACATAAAGAAGAATAAATAACAAAAATACGAACTTACATTTTTAGGAGTAGTTGGAAGCCACACAAACGAGGAAATGCACGAAAAGGTCGTCGTGTGCGTGCAGATTTCTAAAAGAAAATCCCTGCAGGTAGGATGAGAACAAAGGTCTGCTTGTCCCAAATTGGTATTTTAGCTTACGCTTTGCTCTCATCCACAGATTTTCAACATTATTGGTGTGTATAACCTCGTCATCCGGGTCAACAAAGTTGTGTTGATGGACGACGACATTGTGGAGATAGACACCATTCGAAAGACCGCTAATATTGTTATACGCATGCCATCTGTTGCTGATAATATGAGTTCCAGGCAAAATGTGTTGCTGGATCAGTGCTTCCAGGGTGTCAGCCGATCTGTCTGCGATTTCAGATAGGAAATACTTTTTCGAGCCTCTTTCTATTCCACCGAACACCCAACGGCCTTCTCTGAAGGCCCCTCTGTTGTATTTCTGATGGAAGAAATACGACTCATCGATTTCAACTATCTGTGATTCGCCGTTGGCATCAAATCCACCGAGAAGTGCTGGATTTCTGGAGAAATATGTAGCACATTCTTCCCAGCAAAAATTACACCAATCTATGATCACTCGTTCGCTGACCTCCGTCTCGCGAACGATCATTTTAATAGACGTATTATACGACCAGCAAAATGCTATGTGAACAATGGTGTTCAAACACAGATGGCTGCGGGAAAAAAATGAGCCACTTCTTACTGCTGTACATTGTTGGCACATTTTGCATTTCCATCTGACACCATCTATGCTGGCCGAATATTTTACCAGCGAACATTGGATGTTACAATGCAGACAGACCATGCTGTTCTCTAGCAGACGCCTCCTGGCCAGACACTTCATGGTCAATTCCACAGTTTGCAACTGCTCTATCAGACGACGAGTATTCCAACTTTCTGCCAGAACATCCGAAACATTCATATTTTCATTTGGAGGCACTATTGTCGTGATAGCCACTCTAGTTGCCATTATTTATAAAAAAAACTGAAATCCACGCAGCAAAGCGAAAGTAGTTCAGAATTTGTCATGTGACCAAAGTACAGTAGTTCATAATTTTTACAGCAGGGACTTAGACTAAATACAGCCTAAAAAAGTAAGATTTCTTACATCCATTTTATTTATTAATCTTCGTGTAAAAAGTACATTTATAGTTAGATATACTTTATTTATAGTTATATATACAGTAAAGATCGCTAGATGTACATTCCAAGTGAAAAGTACGCATAAAAATGTAAGTTTTATTCCTTTTTTATTTATTAGTATTTCCATTTAGACAGAGTTTATTTTTTGTTAGATAAACTGATTAAAGTTAGATCTTTCTAATTGTGTCTATCTCCACTCTATTTATAGTTAATTTATTTACAGTTATATATACAGCGAAGACCGCTATAAGTGAAAAATACGCACGTAAATGTAAGTTTTTTTTTACTTTTTTTATTAACATTTACACTTAGATATAGTTACATACACTTATTAAATTTGGATACAGTTATTAGAAGGGAAAAAGTAGTTAAGTTTTTTCAAAATAGAGGGCGAATGGTTCGGGTAGCTATAAGTCAGTTTTACCCTAACTATTAGCAATGTACTTACTGTTAATTTTAATTGATAATAAACTGACTTTATAATCTTTTGAAATTTAAAGAGCTATTTTTCTATATAACTAAATATTAATCAATCGCTAGAATTAGCAAATTAAAATTTTATTTGTTATATCAACTTTCACTTTTAAAATATGGTTGATTCACTTTTATTTGTATTAAGTTTTTAATTAACTATTTCATAGTTTTATAATACGTGCAAGACAATCATATCCCTTTCCTCTCTATACTTACACATTGTAATTTTGAAAAAGGTATAAACATACTTTTATTTATACGTTATAGATTCGGGATTTACGATCTTTTTTATTCTAAAACAAAATACCAACTTTTATTTAGCTTAACATTTTGATAAAAAAAAAAATTTTTCTTTTTAGATTATATAAAACTAATGTTATACTGAATTTGCCCTCGTTAGTTTCTTCATGAATGAATCTAATGGTTAAAATATATATATTAATCAATAAAGTAAATCATATATAGTATGACATTGCTTTTATAAGCTTGTATTTGCAAATGTGTAATATAGGGAGTGTACTAATAGCTCAAACAAGCTCTTAATTTATAAGTGCGGTAAGAGAAAATATTTAAAATCTCCATCTGGAATGTTCCTACCCCCAGACCAATTGGTTTCCAACTTATGTCTCACCTGAGTAAGGAGCTAGAACATCCAGGCACTGGATCTAAAATATCAACTCAAAAACACCACTTATTTAATATATAATATTTAAGTAGACACTGAAATTTTTGGACATGAAAATATCTTTATCACCAGCTATCTAACTTAAATAGTAATATTTACTGAGGCTATAACCTCGATAATATGCGTGTAAAAATGCGATAGTAGGGACCTCTACAGGTGTTTTAACCACAAGCTTACGCTATGGAAGAAAAACACCTGTAGAGGTCCCTACTATCGCATTTTTACACGCATATTATTGAGATTATAGCCTCAGTAAATATTACTTACATAATCAATGTGCATTTAATAAATTTCTAACTTAAATAGATATATGGGACTGAACTAAATGCAGATCTACCATATATTAATAGCCTTATCATGGCAAGGCATTAAAGATAAAATTATAGTAATCAATAAAGCAAGTCATATATTGCATGACATTGCTTTTATAACTTGTATTTAAAAATATGTAATACAGGGAGTGTATCAATAACTCAAACAAGCTCTTAATTCATAAGTGCAGTACACTTTTATTGGCATACTCTTTATATTACCTATTTCTACATACAAGCTTACAAAAGCAATATCATGCTATATATGACTTGCTTTATTGATTACTATAATTTTTATCTTTAATGCCTTGGCCATGATAATGCTATTAATATATGGTAGATCTGAATTTAGTTCAGTCCCATATAGCTATTAAAGTTAGATATCTGGAGTTAAAGACATTTTCATATCTGAAAATTTCAGAGTTTCTACTTAAATATTATGTATTAAAGAAGTGCTAGTTTTGAAATGATATTTTAGATATAGTGTTTGGATGTTCTAGTGCCTCACTCAGATGAGCCATAAGCTCAAATCCCATTGGTCTGGGGATAGAAACATTTTGGATAGAGATTTTAAATATTTTCTCTTATCGCATTTATGAATTAAGAGATTGTTCGAGCTATTGGTACTCTCTCTCTCTTTCCCTCTCTCTCCCTTCCTCTCTTTCTCTCTCTCTATATATATATTAAAAGTCTAAAGCTAAACTAGTCAATAAAATAATCAAAATTACCCCAATTTCACAATTAAACCAAGCTATCCAAAAAACATAAACTCTAAAATACAACCAATAGCTTCAATGCTACAAGCAAATTTCTCAAGGATTCTTTATACTTGACAAGTCTGCTTGTAGCAGTAAAACCATTGGTTGTGTTTTAGAATTTATATTTTATGGCCTTTTATATTTTTGGTCATTCTATTAGAGATGTAAATTTGGGATAATTTTGATTCTATATATTTATATATATTGTGACTTTTAGATTTGGCAGAAGCAAGTCAAGTTTTTGTGCCCAGACATCTAAAAAAAATTTTCTATCTGTCAATTCTATAATCAATAGAGTTTTATTAGTGCTTTATAATGCCATCATTTTTGCATAGGAAATTTACTACATCAGTATTTTATTTACTGTACAGATGTAAAATAACTTTATACAGCTTAAATTATAAGAGTTTTAACATTAAATAAATATTATCGTATTAAAATCTTTAAATATTTAAATAACTGGTAATTTAGATAATAGATAATCCTTTTTCTAAAGTTAATCATATTAACTTATTCCTAATTTAACTGTTAAAATATTTCAAAAATCTTGTATTAATTTTAAGATTAAGAAACCAGGTTTAAATGCTATACTTTGGTTTAGCTGGTAACTTAAATTAAAGCTATAATATTGTAATTCATTTTTAATTTTAACATATAATATTCTAGTTAAATATTTCAAATTCATTTACATATAATGGTTTAATGATAGGATTTTTAAAGTAATAGATAGATGAATATCTGAATAAATAAGTAAATAAACGTTTTAAATTTGAACATTATGTATTTTTTAAATGTTATCAAATGTCTAATTTTAAAAAAACAATTTAAAATCTCTTCTGAGAAACTTGGCTAGATTTAAATAATGGTAAATAAATATATTAAATTTTGTTTACAATGTTTATTTTTTAATACAATGGAAATTTCATTATGTAATTTTTTTACCTTGGTGTAATTTAAAACCCCTTGTGACCTGAACGGCCATTTTGAATTCACAGAAAAAATTACAGGACATACAATTTTAAATGAAATGTCTAATTTATTACAATAAATAACAAATATATATACATTTTTAGAAAGTGCAAATATGAAAGAATGTAATGAAGCTGATAAAATAGTCATTACCACAAAAAAATAATTAAAGAAAGGAGATTTTTCACATTTTATATATCTTTATTTTTACATTGGTTCACAAACTCTCAATTTTGAAAGATATAGCCTAAAATGACAATTTCATAGACAGCTTCATCACATTCGTCATAAAATGCAGAAAAAAATAATATATAACATGACCTACCTGAGTTACAGATTGTTGGTGTAATGTGGCAAAAGGTGACCATTTCAATTTCTTTTTTCTGCTTGACACTCTATGTGTTCTATTTTTGCAAGCAGTTGTTTTTCTAGGCCCTCTATGCGGGATATCTATTAGAAATGCAAGGTTTTAGTGAGGATCAAAAAAAATAACAGTAATAACTTTAGTAAATTCTAAGTTATGGGGGTAAAAAATAATGACTATATTATTGAAAAATCAGGGGGTGGGGCGAGATAAATTATGCATTATTTCATGGCAGATCATAATTGCCAAATATGCAAATAAATAATTTAAAAATTTGTTTCTAAAATAAAATGAATAACAACATAGTAAATAAAATAAAATAAATAATCAAAAGGAATTACAAGCAATTATTATATATGAGTGGGAGATGATGATGACTGTTGATTCAGCATTGTGAGGTATTTATTTTTTTCACCTTGTTAGTTTCACAGAACAGAGTGGATAGTTTGAAGACAGTTTGCAAATTGTTGAAAATATAAATGCATGAGCAAAATCAATTTCAAAATAACTGATGATGATGATGTGGAGCAACTGGTAAGGGTGGGCTAAATTATGCATTATTACATAGCAAACCATAATAGCAAAGTATGCTATCAAATAAATAAAAAGTTATCTGCAAAGTATGCTATAAAATGAATAAAAAGTTATCTACAATGAAATGAATAAAAACGTAGTAAATTCTAAGTTATGCATGTAAAAAATAATTACTACATTATTGGAATATCATGAGGGTAAGAGTGAGCTAAATTATGCATTATTACATAGCAAACCATAATAGCAAAGTATGCTATCAAATAAATAAAAAGTTATCTATAATGAAACGAATAAAAATGTAGTAAATTCTAAGTTATGCATGTAAAAAATAATTACTACATTATTGGAATATCATGAGGGTAAGAGTGAGCTAAATTATGCATTATTACATAGCAAACCATAATAGCAAAGTATGCTATCAAATGAATAAAAAGTTATCTGCAAAGTATGCTATAAAATGAATAAAAAGTTATCTACAATGAAATGAATAAAAACGTAGTAAATTCTAAGTTATGCATGTAAAAAATAATTACTACATTATTGGAATATCATGAGGGTAAGAGTGAGTTAAATTATGCATTATTATATAGCAAACCATAATAGCAAAGTATGCTATAAAATGAATAAAAACTTATCTACAATGAAATGTATAAAAACAGTAAATAAAATAAAATAAATAACCCAAAGGAATTACAAGCAATTATTATATATTAGTGGGAGATGATGATGATGAATACTTACAGGTAATGGGGAATACGAAACCTCAAAATCAAACACATCAACAGAAAAGTTCGTTATAAATGTAATTACGTTTAGCGGCGAAAATAATTGTTTTCTCCGTATATTTTTTTTATCGGTTGATAAAATCTAGAAAGATAAAAAAAATTACAAAATTTTAATAATGTACTTTACAAAAATTGCTATAAAAAATCTAATTTTCATCGCACAGAAAAAATTTTTAGACGTACAAAAAGATAGAAAAATGGCGGAGAGAAAGAAAAAAAAGCGTAACTGTGACGTATACGGTTTGCACGCTATTGCGGTCGAAATTGTAAACTTTTTTTAATGCGTAAACAGGCGGTTTTCGGTCTCAAAGTGTTAAGTCATTACTTACTTTTCAACCAGAAAGATGTTTTAATTGTTTTTAAATGTCTAGACAAAAGTTGATTTATTTTAAAAATTGAATATTAATTAGGTAGATTCTTACCTGACAACCTTCCTTGGTTACAATAGAAAAGGAATTCTAACTAATCAGAGAAGTGGTTATAGGTTAAAAGGGTAATCACGAGTCTTATAAAAATGATCAGATCACTATTACTATAAACAATATGAACTTGTCACTTGACAACGTTTTCTGCACTATTCTCTTTTTACCTCAATGGGTTAATTTGTAGCAGACATATTTTAAATTTTAAAAGCATAATTTCTTTAAATTTTATTATTTAGCTTAAGTACGTTAGGCTAAACTTATATCTGGGTGCATTTGTCTGAATTTAAACTCTAAGGAACTAAAGTCTTCATCCCTTTCAGTTTTATTGGTAATATTATTATATTAATATAATATTTATAATATTACATTTTAAAATTTTCACAATGGGAGACTTTTTCACTATTATTATTTCTATAATGATGCCAGATTTAGTGTTGACTTCAGCATATATTTGAATGTCTGCTTTAAATTTAAATTTGCCATAATACATTTAAAATTCATAGTGGTAATAATCATATTATTAAAACATTAATAATTTCTTGATATTTTTACTTAAATACTTGTTTCATGTCAAATACCATGCAGAATTTATTTACTTTGAGTAAAGAATTTTAAATTCCTAGGATAAATAATTATATTTTATGATGAGTATGTAATTTATCAGATGTTTACAATTTACTTAAGTCTAGAAATGAATATTAATAATATTTTTATACTTTGTAAAACCTATTTGTGCTTATTTTAATAAAGGACATTATATTGTTAATTTATAATAACACAGATACAAAAGTTTAATTGTTATGGCTGTTTCTGTTTTGTCCCCTTGAAAAAAATAAATTATTTTTTAAGATTGGGGTAATAAT
Organism: Epiperipatus broadwayi; assembly: GCA_028023455.1. Classification (NCBI taxonomy): domain Eukaryota; kingdom Metazoa; phylum Onychophora; class Udeonychophora; order Euonychophora; family Peripatidae; genus Epiperipatus; species Epiperipatus broadwayi. The sequence continues at coordinate 1,130,334 of JAQFVV010006318.1, read as the reverse complement.
AAAAAAATCAACATGTATTAAATGTTTAATAAATATTGTAACCAGTTGGGTTACATGGTAAACCCATAACAATATAGTGTGTGCATATATATGTAAAATAAAGGAAAAGTAGAAATAAACATAGAATAATTTTTTGTAGATATATATGTAAACCATAGTAATAACATGAATTATAATTTTGTAAATGAATGTAACAATTTGAATTTTGAATGGTAAATATTGTAAAACAATGTAATAACTTTAGTTATGTATATAATTTTGTATACTTTTCAAAAACAGAGTCTTATTCTATAAGACCTTAAATATCATATTTTTATTGTTATTAATAAACTTATTTAATTGTTAAAAATCTTTTCTATCATCTTTTGGTCACATACAGTAATAGAGCTTGTGTTCTCTGGGCTAGATTCATGCACAGGATGAATATAATGAATGGGGATTTATATTTAGTGCTTTGGGGCATCCATAGATGATCAATCGTCATCCTGGTTGGCAAAAAAGAGGATACTCTTTAAAACCCATGTACTATATTTTATTTTTAGTTTAGTCTTGTTAAAAAAAATTTAAGTTTATAGTTGGCCAGTACAAGTGGCCAGAGCATTAATGATGATCAACATGTTTAATGTCCCAGCATTATTGTTTAGATTTTCTAGTTATGTATTCTAATGGATGGGCACTAAGCTGGTGCATCTAAGTTATGTTTAAATAATTGCCCAAGTTGGCAAAGGCTCAATAGTTAGCCTGGTCTAAAGAAGACCCATTTCCAATCCAGTCACAAGGTTGACTGTTGATTTATATTTTATTGTTCAAATCCAGTCACAAGATTGACTGTTGATATATTGTAGTGATTTGTTTATTCCCATCAATGATTATGATGGATGGTTATTTCTCTTGAGTACTTTTACTTTATAATGCTGGTTGATATATGATTGATATATTTAATTATGCTTTTAGTTGCTGTCTGATCTTTCAATGTTCTCAGAGATTCCCTGATCTCATTTTATTATTAAATATCTTTATACTTAAATATACTTTTTGTAAATATTTACATTTTAAATAGACTGGGAATGATGATGTTTTTCCATCACCAGTTCAAACATGTTTACTTCCATATCTGATGCCCGATCCCATTACAAATGATTACCTAACTGAGGGCCGATGATGATCATGTACTGTGGCAATCATTATAGATGGCTGCCCAACATACAGCTGATGATGATCACATACTGGTGATCATCACTTCAAAATTATCAACTTGATTTTCAACTACACCTGAGAAAGAAACAAAATATGCATTTTATGCAAAATTAACTTCAAAATTACTGTGAAATGTGTGACAAGAGTATTGATGATGATTATAAATTATAAAATAGTAATTTTTATGTATGTTTAAAAAGGTTAATGATTAGAGTTAAATAGAAAATCAATGATTTTGGAGATTGGATTTGGTGTTTGATTGTTGAAGTTTGTTTAGCTGTATTTTTAGTTTTGATGATCGATGGAGATTTTTGTCATTGGCTTGAGGATGCAATGTTTTCATACAACTCTGAGGGTGTTGTATCTCCACTATTTGCTTCAACCAATTTTTTTTATATTTCATATTGTTTGTCATAAGGTAGTTAACATAGTCCTGCCATGATTCCAGCCTCTAAGTCTCCAAAGAAAAGGAGCAAGGCATAAATTGTATTTTCCAGCCCATAAGACTCAAAAGAAGCAGGGCATAGTTTTGTATTTTCCAGAACCTCCATGAAAGAGGGCTTTGCAATAATTTTGCATTATCTTTATAAGGGTTGTAGTAGCTTATAGTGTCTCATTTGAGGTAGCACTCTTGGTGTCCATGATGCAGTGTGTACTTACAGTCCAATGGCTGAATTCTTTATCTGTCTCAAAATTGGAGATCACTATTCATTCTGTTAATTGTCAGATGTCTGTCAGATCTCTAAAAGTATTGATGAGTACATGGTTTTAAATATGAGCTTTGTTTTCATTATATATGTAAATTATGTAAAGTATTGTTAAAAAGGTGTTTCATTTCTATTTTCCTTTTCCCTCAAACTGGGGCAAGGTAACCAGTTGGGTTACATGGTACACCCATAACAATATAGGGTGTGCATATATACGTAAAATAAAGGAAAAGTAGAAATAAACATAGAATAAATTTTTGTAGATATTTTTCTATATTTCGTAAAGTAAAATAATGATAAGTAAAGGGTTAAATAACTCTGGGTTTAAAATGATATTTTATTGTAAAATTAAATATTTTTAAAAGGTCTGATAAATATTATTTATAACTCTAATTTTGAAATGCAAAAACACCAAATGTTTTTTAATTAATTAAACAAAGTTTTTATCTATTAGAAATACTGTAAGTAAAAACATGTATATGTTTTCAAAGGGATTAGAGAGCTAAAAATAAAAACTTTATTTTCAATGAAGGTATTATTATCACCTTAGATGATTCTATAAAAGGGCTGATAACAAAATTAACTCTAGTCTGGGTAAGGATTTTTGAAGAGAAAGTTGGGATAATAATTTTTGTAAGAATGGTCAGCTGAAAAGTTGTTACCATATTTTGTTGCAACTTGATGAAGTGCAGCAGTTGGTTTTAGATGACCAGAGAATTTGCAGAATAGCTACCATAAACTGATGTAGCTGAAGGCAAGATAGTAGACTGTTTTCCTTATCAGGAGTTTGAATTTACATGGAAAAAATGACCCACTTTTTTATGCTGAAATTCATAGCCTTAAATGTGAGAGGAAAGTTGCTAGCCTGAAATCTATCAAACCAAGATAGCTGCTTGCCTGGAATAATCTTATATAGAAAGAGACCAACTACAAATCAAGATTTTACATGGATTGCATACTTTTACCTTATAGTGACAACAAACTTGGATTATATTTTTATGATGGATCAAAAGAACCAGCTTGCCCAAGAGAAACCATCGATGGATGAAGAATTAATGATATGTATGCTATTTCAGCTATATGCAGAGAAGCACACATAAATGTATATATAGCTGGTGAGTTATTTTAAAATAATTCATATAAAAATAGACATGTATAGAACAATATTATTTTTAAGTCGGTTAAAAATCTATGTATTTTAAAAGAATATAAAGTGGTTTTGCTTGAATTATAATTAAGAGTCAAGAATAATTCATTGACCAACTGGTTTTAAAGGCAAAAGAGACATTTTTGAACAATAATCCTCTCAGACATTATTTTTAAAAAAATTTATATTAAAATAAAAGTAAAGAATCGATGATTCTATAATTTAATTTAAAAACGTTGATAATTAATCAACAAATACCTGTTAAAAATTGACTATACTTTTTTTAAGGAAAAAAAAAGAACTTATAAATTGATAAATAATTTTAAATTATATCTATATTTTCTTTATAAACAGGTATATGTGTGAAATTTATGTTTTCCAAATGGAATCAATTAGGAAAATATAACTTTATTATTGTAATAAATTAAAATATGTAACTTTTTGTTCGTGTGCGAATACATGTGCACACACATATGTAAATTTTTAGACATTTATAGTTTTTTTTTAATGATGATTGTAATATGTCAATTGTACTGCATATTTATGTGTGCACATATATGTCAATGCTTGTCAAATAGGACATATATGCAAATTTTAATCATTTTTTGTTATTATTGAATACTAATTGTATATTCTGTGCACATATATATGTAAACCATAGTAATAACATGAATTATAATTTTGTAAATCAATGTAACAATTTAAATTTTGAATAGGAATTATGTAAATTAATGTGATAACTTGAATTTTATAGTAATCTTGTAAATTTATCATTCAAAATCAGAACCCTTAACCTATAAGACCGTAATCATTTATTTCTTTATTATTAATAAACTTGTATTTAATTGTTAAAATTGTATTCCATCATCTTTTGTTCAAATACAGTAATAGAGCTTATGTTCTCTGGGCTAGATTCGTGCACGGGATGAATATAATGAATGGGAATGTATATTTAGTACTTTGAGGCATCCAGAGATGATCAATCATCATCCTGATTGGCGCAAAGGAGGATACTCTTTAAAGCCCATGCACTATATTTTATTTTTAATTTAGTCTTATTAGAAGTTAAGTTTATAGTTGGCAGTACATTAATGGTACATAAGTGTCCAGAGCATTGATGATGATCAGCATGTTTTAAATGTCCCAGCATTATTGTTTTGATTTCTGATTATTCTGTATTTTAATGGATGGGCACTAAGCTGGTGCATCCAAGTTATGTTTAATTGCCCAAGCTGGCATAGGCTCAATAGTTAGTCTGGTCTACAGAAGACCCATGTTCAAATCCAGTCACAAGATGGACTGTTGATTTTATTCTGATTTATTATTATGATGTAATTGATACTATTGATCATTCACGATGATGAATGGTTATTTATTTTGAGTATTAGTATTACTTATATTTTTATTTATAATGCTGATTGATATATGAATTAGTTAATTAGTTGCTCTTCTGAGGAGTAGCTGGCTGATCTCTCAATGTTCACAGAGATTCTCTAATCTCATTTTATTATTAAATATCTCATTACTTATTTGCAAATTTGTAAATTATTGATATTTCATTATGTTTTTGACTTGGGAGTGATAATGATATTCCATCACCCCATGTTTATTCTTTTTTTTTTGATAATTCCATCCCATTACAATTTTTGATCCCACTCCATCCTGTTACAATACAAAGAATTAAAAATTATTTAATTTATAACATGGAAATGTTAAATATATCTGAAAATAATTTATTTGAATTGATTTAAATGAACTTCATCTGCAATAATATTTAAAAATCATATAAGCTCTCTTTTCCTCCTGAGCATTATTATAGAAATCATCATGGTATAAATATGACATTTAGAAATAAGTATTTTTTTTCTGAAAATACTTGACAATGTGGAATAAATATGATTTATCAAAAAGATTCTACTATAAAATATTTTAATTATTATTACAATTTAGAATAAGATGTATGATGGATAAAGTTGGAAACCTTAATCCAAATACGTATGAACTATTTATTTCAATTTAATAAATATGTATCACAATTTATATTCAATGACACTTCTTTAAATGGCCATAGATTTATTTTATTATTTGCTAGCATATATTTTCTAAAATCCTTTTTAAGGATATCTGAATGTGCTTTTATATTTTATATTTTGGTAGTTGTGACTTATGCCCAATGTGGCTGCTGGGTGATACTGCAGTACTAGCAACAATGCCCAAGAAGCATGCAATAAATAAATTTCTATCCAAAAATCACTGAAATTGACAAATTAAAAATGCCTAAGGTAAAAATAAATAGAACAAATCTTTCTAAAATACAAATAAAAAACAAGAACATGCTATAAAATTTCAAATTACAAAAACAGAAATTGGTGGAAATGCATCAAATGTAAACACACACCCATGAAGAATTTCTAGACAAAAATAGCAGAAATTGACAAGTTAAAATTGAACAAATTCTTCTAAAATTCAAATTAATTAAAAAAAAAACCAAGAAAATGCTATGAAATTTGAATTACAAAAACAGAAAAACTTTAATGGTAAATGTCAAAAAAATTAACAAAGCTTTATTAATGGTGTATCATTAATGACAGAAATTACAAAAACAGAATGTCATCAATATTTATCTTCAATCATTTGCAAATATGCATCTGTGATCAGATTACAAAACAGCGATTATATATAAATTATTATCTGCTTTGAAATTATAGCATATCATCAAATTTATATCTGAAAATGGCTTAAATTGACAAATTAAAATGCCTAAGGCAAAGTAAATTGAATAAATTCTTCAAAAATACAAATTTAAAAAAAAAAAAAAAGAAAATGCTATGAAATTTGAATTACAAAAACAGAAATCTGTGAAAATACGTCAAATGCAACCCTCTCCCAGAATTAAGAATTATTTGCTAAAATGAACAAAGTAAACTGCCCAAGGCAAAATAAAAAATCTTCTAAAATACAAATTAAAAAAAAAAACAAGAAAATGTTATAAAATTCGAATTACAAAAACAGAAATAAGTAAAAAAGCTTCAAATGCAACACCCTCCCAAATTTTTCTCCAAAAATAGTTGAAATGGACAAATTAAAATGCCTAAATCGAACAAATCCTTTTAAAATACAAATTTAAAAAAAAAGAAAAACAAGAAAATGCTGTGCATCAAGAATTCAATCAAAAATAAGTAAAATGCAAATACAAAAACAGAAATTGGTGTCAAACTAACAGATATACCCTCCTCCCTCCCATACAAAGGATTGAAATGAAAAATGGTGGTCATCAATATTGAAAAAATAAAAGACTATTTGCAAATATATCTATGCATTATTTAACTAACAGATATAATAATAATTCACAAACCTTAAATATAGACTAATACGTATTAAGTAATTAAATATAGATAACAATGAGCACATAGTGATCTGTTGTTATCTCTTAGAATAATTTCAAAGTAGCTATTTATATCAGGAGAGCTACTAATTGTTTTTCCCAAAAATTTATTATATTAATTATTCTCTGATTTGAAATTATGGCATATCATAACATGAATTCGAATTTAGAAATGAAATAAAATAATCAGAATAGAAAATGAGCATGGCCATATATTATAGAAAGTTTAAAATAGAAAATTTAAAATAATCATTGATTATAGTTACAGGAAAAAATATTAAAAAGTTATATTTATTGGCAAGAATGTTACAAGATTTTATTTTAACAAGAATTTTAAGTAATTGAGAATATTATGGCATATCATTTAAATAGATTTATAGATATTGCAGGGAAAATATTACCCAATTTTCTTCAAGGCTGACTTGTCCAGTTCTAGGTTCAGTTCACTGTCATTTACACTATGATGGCTTGAGCATCCACCATGTCCTGCCTTGTTTACAACTCTTCTTTAATTAAAATTATAAAATTTAGCTTTCTATTGTTAACATTTCTAACTTAACACTTTTATCAAAAATGATCCCCAAGTGAATAACAGCGGATTTAAAAAAAAATTAATAGAAGTATCTAGCAAACAATTATTTAAAGAAAGTTGCAAATTAAAATGTGACATAATAGACCTCTCACATATATAATATCCCAATGCAATTTAAAATAATAAGTGATTCTTCAGCATTTTTCCAAAGAAAAAATATTTTCTTTAAAACAAACTTTAGTACTAAATTTTGTGCACACTGGTATTTATATATAAGATGCATATTTCATTATGTTTTATTTAAAGAAAATGCAAATTGAAATTTAACATAATAGACCTCTTACAATAAAAAATATAGGTGCAAGCAAATAAAAAAAGGGCAGCTCTGCAAAATATAACATCCCAATGCAATTTAAAATAATAATTGATTTTTTAGCATTTTGCCAAAAAGAAAATATTTTCTTTAAAATGTACTTTAGTATCATATTATGTGCACAGTAAATATATATAAGATGCATATTTAATTGTGTTTTATTTAAAGAAAGCTGTAAATGCACCTATATTTTTTAATGTGAGAAGTCTATTACATCACATTTTAATTTGCAACTTTATTTAAATAACTATTTGCTAGGTACTATTGGGTCCACAACTTCTATTAAATTTTTTTTTTAATCTGCTGTTATTCACTTGGGGATGGTCTTTAGTAATAGTGCTAAATTAAAAATTTTGACAATAGAAAGCTAATTTTTTAATTTTAATTAAAGAAGAGTTGTAAACAAGGCAGGACATGGCATATGATCAAATCATCATAGTGCAAATGGCAGCAAACTGAGCCTGGAATTGGAAAAGTCAGCCTTGAAGAAAATTGGGCAATATTTTTCCTGCAATACCTATAAAATGATATGCCATAATATTCTCAATTACTTAAAATTCTTGTTCAAATAAAATTTTGTAACATTCTTGCCAATAAATGGAACTTTTTAATAATTTTTCCTGTAACTGTAATCAATGATCATTTTAAACTTTCTATTTTAAAGTTTCTATAATATACGACCATGCCTATTTTCTATTCTATATATTTTATTTCATTTCTACATTCATATGTTATGATATGCCGTAATTTCAAAGCAGAAAATAAATTAATGTAATAAATTTTTGAGAAAAACAATTAGTAACTCTCCTGATATAAATAGCTGTTTTGAAATTATTCTAAGAGATAACAATAGATCACTATGCACTCATTATCTATATTTAATTACTTAATATATATTAGTCTGTATTTAAGGTTAGTTAGATCATGTATAGGAATATTTTCAAATAACCTTTTATTTTTTAAATATTGATGACCACCGTTTTTCATTTTAATTCTTTGTGTGGGATGGGAAAGGGTATATCTGTTAGTGAGACACCAATTTTTGTTTTTGTATTTGCATTTTCTTGGGGTTTTTTTTAATTTGTATTTTGCACTGCTTTGAAATCTGATCACAGATGAATATTTGCAAATGTTGAAAGCTAAATATTGATGAAATTCTGTTTTTATAATTCATGCTGTTAATGAAGCTCCATCTGCCTTTTTTTTTACATTTACCAATAAAGTTTTTTTGTTTTTGTTGTAATTTGAATTTCATAGTGTTTTCTTGGGGTTTTTTTTAATTTGTATTTTAAAAGGATTTGTTTGATTTATGCATTTTAATTTGTCCATTTCAGCTATTTTTGGATAGAAATTCTTCATTGGGGGGTGTGTGTTTGAATCATTTTCGCTGATTTATGTTTTTATAATTTGAATTTTATAGCATTTTCTTGGATTTTTTTTTTAATTTGTATTTTAGAAGATTTTGTTTGATTTATTTTACCTTAGGCATTTTACTTTGTCCATTTCAGCAAAGAATTTTTAATTATGGTGGGGGGTTACATTTGACATATTTTCACCAATTTCTGTTTTTGTAATTTGAATTTCATAGTGTTTTCTTGGTTTTTTTTTTAATTTGTATTTTTGAAGGATTTATTCGATTTACTTTGCCTTAGGCATTTTAATTTGTCGATTTAAGCCACTTTCAGATAGAAATTTGATCATATGCTATAATTTCAAAGCAGATAATAATTAATTTGATAAATAGAAGTTCTTGTGTAATGCTCTGATTGCTTTTTCGTTTATATAATCACTGCTTTGTAATCTGATCACAGATGCATATTTGCAAAGGTTCAGGGCTAAATATTGATGAAATTCTGTTTTTGTTGTTCCTGTCATTAATGAAACATCATTAATGAAGCTTCATTAATTTTTTTGACATTTACCATTAGAGTTTTTCAGTTTTTATAATTCAAATTTCATAGTGTTTTCTTGTTTTTTTATATTTAATTTGTATTTTAGAAGGATTTGTTCGATTTTAATTTGTCAATTTCAGCAATTTTTGCCTAGAGATTCTTCATGGGGGAATGTTTGTGTTTGATGCATTTTCACGGATTTCTGTTTTTGTAATTTGAAATTTTATAGTGTTTTTTGTTTTTTTATTTGTATTTTAAAAAGATTTGTTCAATTTATTTTTGCCTTAGGCATTTTTAATTTGTCAATTTCAGCAATTTTCAGAAAGAAATTTATCACTTGCATGCTTCTTGGAAGTTTCTGATGGTACTGCAGTGTCACCCAGCAGCCACATTGGTCATAAGTCACAACTACCTATACTTTATATTCTACATTTTGATATTTTAATTGGATTGTATTTTATGATGAATGTACTTATTGTCCATAAGACTTTATTTGCCAAATTTACCTACTCACATTTCAGTGTAATGTTTCTTAAAAGAAGAAAGCATAAGGACTATTTTATTATTTATTTGATGTTAAAAATGTTAAAATTTACTTGTTTTTATGATTTTTTGCATAATGTGTATTTCATTTTCATATTATATGCTATATTTTGAAATATTTTAAGTAACAAAAATTGTAATTTATGATATTTGCACATTTTAAAATAGTATGTTTTCTTTTTTACATATGAAATATTTATTTATAAAAGTGTATTATTATACTTTAAACTGAATAAATAGATGTATGTTTCTACTAATTATTTTATGCTTATTTATTGCTATATTTGGCATTAGTTATTATTTATCATCTTTCACATTCATTAGCTATAGTATTTTAATCTAGAGATAATACCTTAGTCTTTCTCTATTTTAGGAATGCTTATTTATGCCAATATGTTTAGAGATAATGCATTAGTCTCTCTTACATCTTTCTAGCTTATTTTAAAAAAGATGGTGGCATTAGTTTCTCTCTTATTGTCTTGGTTGCATATATTTTAAAAGCAATGTTGCATTAGCCTCTCTCTTATACTTATTGTCTTGCTAGTGTACACATGCTTATATTGTATATTTTGGAGATAGTATCTTGAGTGAGATCTTTTTATTTTAAGGCAATTCTTATTTAATATTTTTGTCTTTAATCTGCATTCTCATTATTTTTGCTGACTAGTGACAAAGTCCTAGATCCTTTTATTAGCCCTCAAAATTGCAATTTTATGAACTATGACATCATATTTTTATCTTGGACTGAATTAATTATTTGAAGATGATTTTATTTGTAGTATGTAGAGTGTTTAGTAAAGCTTGTGTAATATTTTAACATGACTTTACCAGCATTTTAATGGTTTTATTAAGATTTTGAGGAATTATACTTTCTCTATAGCATTCTTGGTTAGCATAAATGTGAATGGTTTATTGTAGATCTGTAAGTCTTATATTTGAACCTTGCTAACAATGAGGACAAAATATGATAATTTTAATTTTCTTTTAAAGTTTATTTAGGCATTAGTAAACAATATATATCTGCTTATTACTCCTTCATCAATGAATTGGTAAATGAATATTATTGAATGTTAAATATTTATAAAAGGGACACTACTTATATAAAGGTTACTAATTATATTGTATGAATCCATCAAGAGAGAACTATTTGATAATTAAACAATAGATTGTTTATTTTAGTTTGCTGGATTATCTTGCTTAATCCATTTAAATTTAGTTACAAAAAAAACTTGATATAGATTTTAAATCATTCTGTCATAATTTTGAGGAACTAATGTTGTGAAAGCCTTTGGCTCTGTGGACTTCAAATTTGAATATTTGTAATTTTGTATTTGTTTTTTGTAGAATAAATTTGTTTTTTTTATTTAAAAATTTTTTTGGCAATATATAATCTGTTGATCCACACCATGTGATGGTGCTGTTTCTACACTAAAGCGCATAAATATGCTGTGTACAAGGCCGCTCATAGATCTTACAGCATGTAAAGTGTTCAAACACTAAGATGTTGAAGTGCACCTTTACTCCAACATCTCTAGCATGTTGAACATTATTAGCGATGAGTATACGACATTCTCTATAGACATTATTCTTGACTATTGTACAGCATATGATATGGTTTCTGTAGTTGTAATGATGATAAGTATATTAGAATGCATTTTTTTGTTTTAATGTATTGTAATTGGTGTGAGTTAGTGAAAATTGTAACAAATTCTCAAACGCCCCTAGTTTCATTGCCAGGGGTCAGAATTCACTAAATGAGGAGTGTAAATCATGATTTGGCAAAATTCACAATCAAGTTGTGCACTTTTCGATACTTTTTTGAGATCAAAACAGTTCAATGGCAGATGACCATTTGGCATTGTAGGTTTGAGATTTACCTGCTACAGAAGCAGATGCGGTGGCTTTCCTTCATCCCAAAAAAAAGATAATATTTTACCCACCCAGAAAAACTGTCTTTGTGGTTCTTTAATGAAATTAAGGCATTGTCAAACATCTGAAATGGAATGTCAATCATGTCAATGGTGATGAATGTGTTTCTTTCACTCATGGGACAGGCGTTGAGGGCTGCCTGTGAATCGCTTTTTCGCAAGTGGTATGGCTAATTTATTCTTAAAGCCGGGATCAGCTTACAGTGAAGCATATTAGAGCTGAGTTGGAAAGGTGTTAAAACATCATAAGGAATATGACGACAGGTCTTAGAGAGGTCTGACAAGAAAGCCTTGTTTCTCGATCAACAAAAAAAAAAAGTTTCTTCAAAAACAATAAAAAAGAGTTAGTTACAAAAAAAAAGTTTCTTTAAAAAAAAAAAGACTGGACAAAAATAAATGTTTGGTTTGGTTTTTTTTTAAAAAAAAGAATATTTTTAAAAGCCAAAAAAAAAAACCATTTTTTTATTTTTAAAAAATATACATCAAACCGGTAATAACAACAACAACAAAAATCAAACAAATCCAAAAATTAAAAACATAAATCAACAAAATTTAAAAACAGCCCGGTAATGTTATATCTATTTGTTTTTCACTAGCTACAGTGCCATAGAGTGGTATGGAAAATTAGATGATGTATTACCAAATTTTCATAGTTATTTGTTCACATCATTTCACCCATCAATTAGAAATCATTCCATTTATGAATAAAATATAACTATTTATAAAATATTATAAATTAAGTATTTGCTAAAAAAGTACATGATCATAACTAATAATAGTCACTTTATTGAATTTTTTAAACATTAGTAGAACATCTGAGAAAAATGTATTTGCTAAATAAAGAATTATATTTTGATTTATTACTTTGGTTAACCTTAACTAATTTGATTTGCTTACTTCAAATCATTGTATATGTTAATTTTAAATTAGTTTTATATTTGAAGATCATATTTATTATTCTGTGGTAAATTTAATTTACAAGAATGTAGATCGTATTTTGAAGATGTTAAATAGATTTATTCTAGGATAATTTAAATGGCTATTAAATCCCTTGCCCATTCTTAATGTTTGAGTATAATCCTAGACTATTCATTATCTTATTTTAAAATAACAGATTATGTTTGTTATTTATATTAGCAATAGTATTGTTATTATCATAATTGTAATAAGACATTAGCTTAGGGGAAGTGTATGTTTTATTTATTTTATTAACTAGGATTTCATTCAATATTGAATAAACCTGAAGAATTTAAAATGATCTATTTTATAATTAAAATAATATTATCTTATCCTGAGATAGTTTGATTTGTTTCACAAACCATATTATTTCAATTTATTTTGATAATGAAGAAATTATATTCAAAAGATGGATCTTAAGTGGCATGGATTTTCAAAAAAAACAATTTAAATTTTATAAGAACTAAATATAATGTTTTATCTGATCAGAGAAATGAGATGCTTAGAAAATGGTAGTTGTAGTAGAGGTTTTTAGAAGAAAAAATGTAAATGTAACCTACATGGCTCATAATATTAAGAGTTTTTTATGTATTCTAGAGTGAGTTGAGATTTCTCCTCTTCTTGAATTATCAGTAATGTTGCCTTATATTTTATTATAAATGCTTTCTTCTATGTATCTTTTTATTGTAGCATATGACATTTATATTATAAACCCATTGAGCTATCTATCACATGATGGGTTAGCTTGTACATTGTGCAGTGACTTTCATTTTATTAAAATGCTCAAATGGATTATGACCATCTGTGGTTGGTCACAACATGGATCATTCCTATTTATATCTATAAGTTATGTAACTACAAATAAACTATCTCCTATACCCCTATCTGATCAGAAACTTCCTTGCATTTTTCACACTATATTTTTTTTCATCCATTTTGCAACTCTTCCAGCCACCATATATGAGAAAACATTATAAAGCATTGACATTACTGCTATTGGTCTATAATTGTTTAACTTTATATAATCCTTACCCTTTCCTTTAAATAGTAGCCTTAATCTTGTATTACCCTAATTACCTGGAAAATCTCTCTTCTGTGCCATCTTATTAAAACATAATAATAGTTTTAATTTTGCCCTGGGCCTTAAATTTATTACTTCTCTGCTGTCCATACATCCAAACCTCTTGCCTTTTCCACTTTTCAATTTCTTCCCTGCCACATTCAGTTAATTTTCTGTAAACCTAATATTCCCATTACTTTATGCTTTCATGTTTTCTATCACTGTCCTCCACATCAAGCATCTTTTCTATGTCCATTACATACTTATTTAAGATTATCTCCAATTCTTCTCTAGAACTACACTATATTCCCTCATCATCTAGTACTACTATTTCTCTCTTTATTACATTCATTCTTTTAATGTATTTTCAAATTGTTTTACTCCCATCTCTTTGACTTTTATTAATATTTTCCAACAATTTACTATTTAATTTCATTCTCTCTATATAATTATTTATTTAAGTCAACTTCTTTTTTTTTTCTAAGTACTTTTCCCATTTAGAATTAACATCTTTTTCACTTTCTTTGTTCTTAATAGGACACTATATTCTCTGCATGCAGTTTCTCTCTTTTTTACACATTTACTAACTCTCATTTTCCTATTACTTTTATTCTTCTGAATACTCTCAACCTAAAACCCAATTATCACCTTTTCTATTTCACCACATTTTTCTGCCCCACTTTGATGTCTCTTCATTTTTTTGCTGTGAAGAAAAAAGTATTTTTTTGTAACATAGTTTAAAAGATTTTAGTCTTGCAAACAATGCCTACTAAAAATATATTTTTAATGATAATATTGTTAAGATAATTTAAGTTACAAAATTGATTTAAACTTTTTTTTAAATTTTAAATCTGATATTTTAAATTTAACATGGGCCATCTCAATTCCCCAAAGAATTGGTAATTGTTTCACCTTAGTATATTTTGTTTACTATAAAATACATTTTAGGAAAATATTGTCAAAATAAGATCTAAACCTTTGCTCTCAGGCTATATTGACACAGGTGTGTGGTGGCATTATTTTTGTTTATAACTATTTTAATTTAAAATTAAGAATTATTAAAAACTTTATAATATTCTGTTATATATATATATCTTGGTAAAATGTGAACTTTACATGTATGCCTGCCATTTTTAATATAAAATAACAAATTGGCTCATTTAAGAAAATAAAATCTATAATTTAAAAGATTTGATTTTAAATAAAATATACACACTGTAATATATATATAAAACCTATGATAGTACAACTGTTTATTCACATATGATACATGTATAACTAACTGTGTTGACACATATACATTTACTCATAGAGGATTTAAATCTGGAATGGATGGAGCAATAGGAAAAATAGGTGAAACGAATTTGAGGTCAGGAATATACTATTTCACTGGAGATAAATTAGCTTCAGGATAATAGCAAAATTTATTTACAATAATTTTTTCCTAGGCTAGCTATCTGTATTTAACATTCATAAATTATAAACTCATAAATAATTCCTCAGTAAAATAAAGTATGTAATAAATTCTTAATGTAACTTTAAATTAAATTTAATAACTGTAATAGTCTTGCCTATCTTAAATGAATAATTATAATTTTAAATAGTCCTCTTAAACATAATAAGTATAATTAGTTATTATATATACTTTTCTAATCTGTAGTCATGCCTAATCTATTTTAATTTACTTTGTTTTATTTTGTTGATATTTTATGATATGCCATAGTTCAAAATGGAGATTAGTAACTTAGTAACTTTAGAGAGATGATTAAAAGCTCTGCAGTAAAGGATTTATGCTTTTTTTTAACAAACATAAACCTCCATTTTAAAACCTATTCTTATATATGGATGTTTAGTTAAACTATTAGCTTCTAGATTATCATTAAGATTTGCATAATAATAATATATTGTGCCAGGCATTATCAAATGTCCATGCACAAAATCTGCTGTAAAGAACATTACAGCAGATACACATATAAATCTGTAGATATTAAGCACAATAAATACATAAAATGTGCTATATTAATAATGGAAATTGGGTCTGAGCATTAAAATACCAACACACACACACCAATTTAAAGTAACATGAAATTGACACAGAATTACTGTACACGGGTATACATATAATAAACTCATATATTTTTTTTTTTTGGATATTTTTATGATATGTCATTTTATGTATTTTATTTCTCTGAAAAACTCAAATAGAGAAAAGCAAACTTTGTTGACCAAAAAGATCACGTTTTTGGAACATATTCGTAAAATAAATAATTAAAGTAATTGTTCCAACATACTTGTATATATTTTTTTAATTATTTTTCTAAAAACTAATCTTATTCCGTAATCAAAGAAATGTCAATTGCTTTGGTTAAAAACATAATCAAAAAGCAAAATGTTTGATAATCAAAGCTATAATTAAAATGTTATCTTTTTTTATATATATAAAATAAAAATTCTTTTGAATATTAATAGCTGTAATCAAGTGGTCTGGGTTTTCAATATTGAAACTAATCATTGTATCAAACCCTAAAATGTAGAATTTAATCAGAAAAATAGAAAGGAATGTTATAATCTAAGTGATAAGGTAAATTAACAGGGTTGGCTGATTCATACTTCTCAGAGGGCTATTTGAATTGGTTCTTATGAGTGGGATTGATAGGTTTTAGTCAGTGCTGTGGGATTGATTCTTTCTTTGGCATTCAAGTAGTTCACTACTTTGGCTCCAGAATTCTTCAATCATCTAGCCATTTAGAGAAATTTATGGACTAGACTGCTGATATTTTCTAAGAAGAAATCCATTATACAGTTCTTTTAAGAACTCTTGATTTCTTACGGATTTAATGAACCATTCAAGATAGCAATGAACATTTAATAATAATTATTGTATTATAGCAGATAGAAAATATGGAGAAATCTACCAGAGCTTCCACTAAAATGACCATGGGCTAGAAAACCAGCCAGTTCACCTGCCCTTTCTCTGTCCAAATCACCAAGATGTGATCATGCCAGTTCCAGCTAGCCACGATGATGACAAAAGCCACCTTGACCATGCTGACTGAGATGAAATCCTCACCGCACAGCTAGTTGAATTGAAGCCCACTCAAAGCCCAGTCAGGAGAAGATGAAGATGCCTACATAAGTTTCTTTTAAAAATATTTTAATATTGAATTAATTCATTCTGATATTTCCAATAATTAGAAATAGGTTTTTTTTCTTATTATTATTAATCATTTAAAAAAAATAAGAGAGAGATCTGTCTCTCACATATATATTGAATTTATGGTTATTATGGGCATAATGATACAGCTTTTACTTAAATCTTTTAATTCATTTTTCTATTTCAAATTCTAGTATATTCAGCAAAGGTTGCAATCAGATGTTTTTTTGTTGCTATTTGTTTTTCTTATTGTTGTTACTCATGAAAATTGTCATACATAAATATACATGTGTATATATGTGCACATAACACTTGTAAAATTTGGTAAATATGATACCTCATGTTGAGTATCTAAAAATGTATGTATCTGTATATCCTTTTAAGTTATTTTTTGTCACTGCTGCACCTTATGATGAATGCAAAAAGTGTTTATTTATTGTAAATTTACCATAAGCAAGTCCACTAATAACTATATTTAGAATACTCGTGAGTGTATAATTGTGCTTCATGTATATACATGTATAAGTATTGTAAAAGGCAAATAGATACAGCACCTTATGTTGAGTGCTCTATGGTATCTGAGCTAACACAACCTTATTGACATGTTGTAAAATATGAAATTAATGAAATATTTTATAGTGCAAATATATGCATGCATAGTTGTTGATTTTTTAATTATATTTGCTATCAATAAAAGATATTTTAAATCCCTGGGTAGAGGTTATGCCTGTATAACCAAAAATCTTTTATATGAGAAATATATATCAAATCACACAAGACATAACTTATTTCTACAGGGTAAAAAGCTCAGACCACTTCCATTCTTTATGAAACATTGTAAATAGCTTTAGGAGTTTATATATTTTCTTATTCATTTAAAGTGTATTTATATAGTTATCTATTTCAAAGCATCAATACTATATACGAGTTTGTGATAATAATTCACATTTATTTTTATTATATCATTTTAAGTATGAAACGGTGGTGGATATCTGGGATTAAATAAATATTTGATCATAATATTAAACTTGTTTTGTTTTCATATTATTATTTATTTGATAAAATGTACTCTTTCCTTATCAATCACATACCAATAATAACCATTTAACTTACCCATTGAAGACATTAGATATAGAGTACTGAGCTAGCCACATGGGATATCGCTCTTCCAGGGTGTTAAATCTTATTCTCATGCTCCATTGAACATATGGTATTGCATATCCTTCTGGGGGGGGGGATTCATTTTATTCTTTTTTAGAAGTGGTGTGCAAAAGCTATGTGTAAATAGACTTTTCAAAGATATGTACTTACCATAGGTTCTAAACATTCAGGCATTTAAGAAGGATATTAGCTAATGGGGTATTTAATTGGCAGAGTCCTGTCAATTCCCTCTTTCTATCAGTTTAGCTGGAAGTACCAATATATATGAGTACAGACAATTGGCTAAATTGGTATCCATTTCTTTCCCTGTTAAATCTTGATCACTTCATGCTCAGTGCAATATTAGGACAGAATTCCACAGGGAAGTATAGTCTGGTACAAGCAAGGTATTTTAAAGGCATATTATGATTAATTAACCTTTGTATTGGAAAAAATTCTGTTTGGCTGAGTGAGGTAAAACTCTAAACTTTTATTCATCAATTACAGAATCAGCACTAAAAATATATTCATCTTTTAATATTATATTCATTTTAATTTCTTTTGTAAAAAGTATATTAATAATTTGGCAGATTATGAAAGTGAATGAAAGTTTTTTCAAAAATAAATTTCTATTTGTAATTATAAAAATATTCCATAGCAGAGAACCTAAAAAGATCATTTTTAACCTATTACAAAGTGTTGTGGATGTAAGTGATTTTTTTTCTCAATTTTACATTGTGTAAAAGTAAATAATGTTTACTAAATTCTTAACTATTTTTCTAAAATAATTTTATTTTCATCATATTTTATCTAAATAATTTATAATATGTCAAAAAATATTTTTAAAATGCTGTAAAACTTTCATTTTCAAAATTGAGACAAAGAAGTTGGAGTGATGAAAATTATTGACAAGTGGTCTCTTTTGACCATTATGAGCAACAACCAATCAAAGTCTACAAAAGACTGCCTTCTTCCATTGTTAAAACATAAATTTGAATATTGTTAATTTTTTATTTGTAAAATAATTCGAGAGAGGGCAGCATTTATGGTACTTTTTTAAAGCATTAAAATGACCGTAAATTCACTACGGTAATGTCTAAATTGACAGTTTTCAACCTACTGAAAGCTGTGTATGTCTATGACTTGCCACTTCAGCCATCCATATCATTGAAAACTTTTTATCTTAATATAGCTGAGCACCTATTATATATGTATATGAGTGGGGATGAAGATAATAATCTGGACCAAATGATGAAAGCTTGTTCAACACAAAATACATACATTGGAGATCATTTATCATTTTCACATATATGTGGTCATGTGTATTTGTTGTATAAGATGGGGTGGAGAGCTGCAGAGAGCTTGAAATTCTGAGATCAAATCTTTCTAATTCCATGAAATATTAATATGAGTTTGTCAATAGCAATTAAAATATGACTATTGCAATGCATTTTTATAAATAATGTTTTATGTCAAATAAAATGGTTTTATTTTTAATAGTTTAAATTTTAATATTTTTATGAAATATATACACAAGCTAAAATTTCTAAACTATTTTAGAACTTTGTTTATCATATCAGGAATATATTTAAAATAAAATCCTAAAAATTGATGAAATTCACTAGTCTATACCATAAATAAAGTCTATACCGATTGTAAATGAAAATGCTGTTCTCTAGCTTATATAATTACATATTTCCCTGCAAATAATTACAATTTTGAAGCATTTTCATATTGCAAGTAATAATTCATGAGTTGTCAACAGCAGTATTGCAAAAAAACAGCTTTTGATTATGAAATTTGAACATGGGGATACTTCCTTATGCTCCATTTGTGACAAATATCTATAGGTGATCACAGATCATAATATCAATTAGTATTTTTTTGTGAATTATATAACATTATTACAAAATAGTTATTCTGATGCATTTTTATATGACAAAATAGCAAAAGGTTTTAAAATATTTAAGTACATAAAGCAAAAATTCATAGTCTATAAAATTCTCCACAAAAAAAAAGAAATAAAGTCATCAAGATTTCTCAAGATTGGTGCAATATTTGTAACAACAAACAACTTTTCACATTTATATTGTAACGGTATGGTCCGATATATCTGGATGTTCCAGTCTGCTAATACATTTGAACACACACAGATCAACTTTAACAATCAGCTAGTTCTTCCATAATATATACCAACTTCCTTCCAATCTAAAAGTGCTGGTACACTTATCTGCCATATCCCAAAGTTGATAGTGCCCCATACAACATACCGGTTCATCCATGTATATAGGTGAAAGAGAGCAAGCTTGCATCTAACTACTGTCAGACCTAGGGTCTTCATGTAGGATGCTAGAGCTAAAACAATGAAACATCTGACTCATAAACTAGCCTAAGCATAATCCATCAAATCTACATGCAATCCAAATCAGTTCATCTCACATCTCACCACTCTTTTCCAAAACCGTTGCCTCAGATATTCGAACTCAGGAAGAATTCGCATTCGACTCTCTTAACAGGTATGTATCTATGCATACTCTTAATTAACAACTAAAATAATACATCCTATCTATCAAACAAAATATAACCTGTATTTAATGTTCTCTCCCATGCTTATTAAACAATAATGTGGATGTGTGCATGTGTATAACACTGGTTATAAGATGCAATGTAAGTGCTTAATTGAATGTTAATGCTAGATCAACAAAACTACAGAGATCCTGTTAATCAACACAACTTCATAATATTTATTTACAAACAAAAATAGGATATATTTAAACATAAATATAAATTCTTAAACAATTTAGAAAAGCAAAGAAAATTTCTATATAGAAAAATATTTAAAAAAATAAATCTCAATAAAGAAAAATATTTTAAAAAATGATGCCCATAAACTACTTGGATATTTCTATGTATTTACAGTTTCTATAATAATAATAATAATAATAATAATAATAATAATAATAATAATAATAATAATAATAATAATAATAATAATAATAATAATAATAATAATAATAATAATAATAATAATAATAATAATAATAATAATAATAATAATAATAATAATAATAATAATAATAATAATAATAATAATAATAATAATAATAATAATAATAATAATAATAATAATAATAATAATAATAATAATAATAATAATAATAATAATAATAATAATAATAATAATAATAATAATAATAATAATAATAATAATAATAATAATAATAATAATAATAATAATAATAATAATAATAATAATAATAATAATAATAATAATAATAATAACAACAACAACAACAACAACAACAACAACTGAAACAGGCTTGTTATATACCTGTGGCTATATATATATATGTAATATAGGGTATATGAGCACAGACTTTCACACCACCCACCTCTCTCCATTCTATCTAATAACACTGATACACCTAAACACATATATGCTGAAAAGATAAATAATCACCAATATACGTATTTCATGCTAAACCAGCAATCATCAGTTGGTCCAGACTATCATCTTTACACACATATATAGTATAAGTGCTCAGATATATATTAAGATAGACTATCCTCATAGTTTAATGGACAGGCTTCAATCCACTCCACACTCCAATTCTTCAACCGTCCATCCAATTGAAAATCTGATGATGGAATGCTCAAAGGCCACCCCGAGGCCGAGGTTATTGTCACACCCATGTTGACCTAAGGTCAATCTGGACCCCACATGTACAGGACATAATCCATTTAATACATATGCAAGGATGGGCAGACATCTCTATAATGTAATAACTGAAACACAGGCTTGTTATATACCTGTGGCTATATATATGTAATATAGGGTATATGAGCACAGACTTTCACACCACCCACCTCTCTCCACTCTATCTAATAACACTGATACACCTAAACACATATATGCTGAAATAATAATAATAATAATAATAACTGAAACAGGCTTGTTATATACCTGTGGCTATATATATATGTAATATAGGGTATATGAGCACAGACTTTCACACCACCCACCTCTCTCCACTCTATCTAATAACACTGATACACCTAAACACATATATGCTGAAAAGATAAATAATCACCAATATACGTATTTCATGCTAAACCAGCAATCATCATTTGGTCCAGACTATCATCTTTACACACATATATAGTATAAGTGCTCAGATATATATTAAGATAGACTATCCTCATAGTTTAATGGACAGGCTTCACTCCACTCCACACTCCAATTCTTCAACCGTCCATCCAATTGAAAATCTGATGATGGAATGCTCAAAGGCCACCCCGAGGCCGAGGTTATTGTCACACCCATGTTGACCTAAGGTCAATCTGGACCCCACATGTACAGAACATAATCCATTTAATACATATGCAAGGATGGGCAGACATCTCTATAATGTAATAACTGAAACACAGGCTTGTTATATACCTGTGGCTATATATATGTAATATAGGGTATATGAGCACAGACTTTCACACCACCCACCTCTCTCCACTCTATCTAATAACACTGATACACCTAAACACATATATGCTGAAATAATAATAATAATAATAATAATAATAATAATAATAATAATAATAATAATAATAATAATAATAATAATAATAATAATAATAATAATAATAATAATAATAATAATAATAATAAAAAATTCACAATGAGATTGCCAACTCTAAGTAAATTTAACTGCAATCTCCGATATAATAATTGTGAAAAAATATAATGATAACACAACACAGCATATGATAGAACATAAGATAAAGAATGCTATTTAAAAGAAAAATGTTAGTCATTTATTCACTTTATCTTAAGAAATATTAGTAACATATATGTAATTTGTTGTGTCATATGGTACATATTTTATATCAGTGGCTTTAAAAAAAAAAAATCTCTTACCTAGTGAAGCACTTCATTGTTTGTGCATATTTCAATCTCACATCTGTCAGTAGAAAGTAAATCATCTAAACTTTATTAAAAAAAATAAACTTTTCAACCTATCCCCTTTCCCCCCTTACTCTCTTGATATTTTCCCATATTGGATTGTTCCCTATATATATAATTAGCAATAGTTTTTTTTTTTTCAAATATAAGATGAGATAAAAAGTAAAAACAAAAAATACAAATTGATACAAAAAATAAAATAAAACATAATTTACAATTTTCCTTTATACAAAGTCCTCACAGTTGATGTATTTTGTTAAATAGATGTTGGTAGAACTCCAGTTTGATTTACAGAGCATCCTGAAGGTATTTCAGTGGTCAGTTGGTATGTAGTTCGATGTTATTCATCCCATAGATTTTTATCCGGTGTAAATCGCAACTCCTCAGGCAATTTAACTATAGACAGTCACATCTTTATATTTTTATATGGCCATAGTTGATAGGAACAATGCTTCAACCCCGACAATTTAGCTCTTAGCCAACGTATTTCATGCTTGAACTATATATATATACAACTTTACATAAATTTATAGTCTAATAAAATATTTTTATAGACAAAATAAACTTAACTGTTTTAATATCTTTTTTTTCAGTTCCTTTTAAACAAACATCAGGTTACTTTTCTTTCTTTTTTTTAAAAAAAAATATTTGAATTAATAATGATTTCCACTTCTCTATCGAATAAATCAGATTAATGTTCCATCCATTTCTTTTATTTTTTTATTCGAATGTCGAATTAATTAAGAAAAAATGTCTATTTTGTAGAACAGTATAAAAATATAATCCTTCTGATCTAACTAGCTTGACCGTCTTTTTCCGAATAAGAAAAAAAAAGCAGACTATTTCTTAATTGTTTCCTTTTTATCTTGGCGCTATTTCTATTATTTGAAAACAAGTGTTTCCACTTTTAATTTTTTTTTTTTTACATTGATTCATTAAAAAAAAATAATACAACACATTCTAAAATAAATTTATAATATTTTTATCTCACTCTATATTTAAAATATTGATTCATTTTCTACTGTTATAATTATTGTTTTTTATTTAAGTCATTGTCAAATCAACTAACACAACACAAACAATCAACATATATATATAACTATGTACAACTTTTTTTTTATTAAGATTGATGTTTTCTTAGTAATAAAATTTTATTACTAATATATATGTGTGGGTATTTTTTTCCGGTCAATTACTCATCATTAATAACTATTTAGTAAGTAGTGATTTCACTGTTTAGAAAAAAAAATATTAAAAATATAAAAACATTATCAAAAAGTGTTTTAGCAAAATCTTTTTATCTTTTTACCTGCCAATTAAAAAAAAAAAATTTCATTATTTCAGATTGCTTAGGTAGGTTGTTGGATAGCGATTTTTAGCTACCTACACAATATATTAATATATATGAAGTTTAAATGTGTGTTAGATACTATATGTAAAACTTTAATATCTGTTGATATTAAACATGCACACACTATATAATTCAAAAGCAAAATATATATAAATCAAAACTTTAAAATAATATAATATATTGAACAATTATATAAATAATAATAAATTTTGTTGAATCTTCAAACGTTTTCGAAGGCATAACCTTCATATATATGAAGATGTAGATAAATAGATATTAAAGTTAAATATAGATATGCATGTGTATGTAAATTATATATTTGCCACTTTCATGTAAATAGGTTCACAAATAATTTAATGTACTGAGTATGTATATGTCTCAATTTAAATTAATATATAAGTATCTAAACATTAATATATAATTCTTTTTAAGTGGCTTTGGCTATCTCTTTTTTACTTTATTTACAATTACTCTACTTCTGCTCATTCACTATTATAAAAACACTACTTTAATATACATATATGTGTGTATATCGTCTATACTAAATTTAATGTAACCATAAAGGACTTGAACTCAGACTTTCAATCTCTCCACAGCTATCCAATCCATCTGATATAACTGATACACATGATCACAAATATGTGGAAAAGATAAATGATCTCCAATATATGTTTTGTGCTGAATGATGAATGCTGATTCAGCAGAAAATATGTATATTGGAGATCATTTATCTTTTTCACATGTATGAGATTATGTGTATCAATCAGTTCTATAAGATGGATTGGATAGCTGTGGGAATATTGAAAGTCTGAGCCAGAATTTATTCAAAATAATCATTTTTCCATAAGTGCATAATGATTATTAATCATGCTATATTAAATTAAGATCATATAATTACATGAGATAGATATAGCTATTACTAATTTTATATATTGGTACATTGAATATTGTAAAGTTTATTCCAGTTTTTCTTTATATATCCATTCTTTATATAAGTTCATAATAATATTCATCCTTTAGCTTTTTTCTTCATGAATGACAATCTCATTTATAATTAATTCTTTATTTTCATAATTCAAATAGACACATGAATCCCATGAAAAACCAAGAAGAATATTTGAATGGTCCTTGAGCAAGCCTTGCTCTTATTATGAGCAATTGACACCTTCATTATCAAATCTGGGTATCAGCAAATTTAAAAAATAGCAATAAGAATCAAATGTAAAGATTATCAAAAAAATTAATTATTTAATAATCTATGGAAACAAAAGAAGTCAATTATAGTTAGTAAATGATTATATGACAGTATATATTTTCTTCTTACACAGCAAGATAAGTCCAATAAATTAAGCAAAAATAGATGTTATAATTAAATAATTTATGTAAAAGGTAATAGTGCAATTAAGGTAATAAAATTTTATTTTAAATTAAAAAGTTACAATATTATAATTTAAAAATGCACAATTGAGAGAGAGAGAAAAAATAAAATAAATACTCGTTTTTCTCTATACATCTGTAAAATATAAAATGAAATTTTAAATTTTAAGAACTCTAATCTTCATTAAAGAAATTTGTTAATGAGTTACAATTATTATGAAATTTTGTTGTTATATTCTTTATTAACCCTTTTTGTTTTATTAATTATTGTTATTGTTATTGACCTTTTTTAATAAAATACAAGTTGGTATAATTTAAATTATGTAAAAAAAAAATTAATTTGTAAATGCCTAGAGATATTGATTTTCTTTCATTAATTTTGCTTACATAAAGGTATAAATATTTTTGTGTAAGATTATAATTTTATTTGGCTTCAAATAAACTAATTATTTATGCTTATTAATTAATTAATCAGTAAAAACTTAAGCTTTGCTAAATCTAAAGGATTGACAGAATATTAAAATAAAATTTTAAGACAAATATTTATTTTAAAAATTAATTAGCACAATAGAAACATTTAATTTAAGAAAACATTAAAATTAAAGAATAATTTTTATAGCAGTAAGTTGCTTTTTTTATGTGTAATTAGCAGACATATATATATATCATTTTGGAGTTCGCTATTATTGAGATATAAACTATTAAACAGAGGGCGTTACTGGATATTTGTAATTGTATATATATATACAATTTTGTATATATATACAAAAGCTTTTAGAACTTGAAAGTTTTATTTTTTTGCTCTTCATTCAGACAACTTTTATTGACCTGAAAATTACATGTGGTGATTTATAAATATTTACTATTTAATTATTATAAATATGTACATCAGAACTAATAAAATTTATTATAGAAGCTTAAAAATATACTTTATGTTTAACCAATAGTGACAAAGAATGATATCTTGATAATCATATTGCATTGCCTTAACATGTAGGACAATGTTTATGCTATCTAAATATACAACAGTTGTACATTTTTGATAAACAAATAGTCTGCTATAACTATTTTCCAGAATTTTTTTTTTCATTATAAGACAGTATAAATAAAGTAAAAAAAAGCAGAAATGTTTAAAAAAATTGATGAATATTATCTAAAATTATTAATTTAAAACCCTTTGAGACCGAAATGCGCCCATTTACGCAAAAAAAAAAGTTTGCAATTTCGACCGCAATAGCGTGAAAACTGTATATGTCACAGTTACGGGTCTTTTTTCTTTCTCTCCACCATTTTTCTATATTTTTGTACATCTAAAAAATTTTTCTGTGCGATAAAAATTAGATTTTTTATAGCAATTTTTGTAAAGTACATTATTAAAATTTTATAATTTTTTTTTCTTTCTAGATTTTATCAATGTATAAACAAAATAACTGCACAAATGGCTTCTTTCACTGCTGAACGTAATTTTGATTGATTCTGATGAAGACTTTTCTGTTTGTGTTTGATTCTGAGGTTTCGTCATATTTCACCATTACCCGTGAGTATTCAATTCCTGATCTATTTCATTTATTTTTTATACAAAATTATATATTTGCAGCTGATCTATTTCATTTATTTTTTATACAAAATTATATATTTGCACTGAAAGCAATAGGTATGTTTCAGAGTGGAAGGCATTACTGAAGTGGGTTGATCTGTCACCCGCTGAATTGAATGCATTTTTTGATATGATTATTCATGTTTGTACTATATCACGCATACCAAAACTATAATTTATTTGATCTAAAAATGAATATTTGCATCAACCGGTACTTGCTAACTTGCTAGAGTTATGACCCGAGATCGATTTTTTGGTATTCTAAATAATTTACAAATGCTGAATCAACAGTCATCATCATCATCTCCCACTGATATATAATAATTGCTTGTAATTCCTTTGGGTTATTTATTTTATTTTATTTACTGTTTTTATTCATTTCATTGTAGATAAGTTTTTAATTACTTTGAAACATACTTTGCTATTATGGTCTCCTGTTAAATAATGCATAATTTAGCTCACCCTCATGATATTTCAATAATATAGTAATTATTTTTTACACCCATAACTTAGAATTTACTATGTTTTTATTCATTTTATTTTAGAAACAAATTTTTAATTTATTTCATCACATACTATGTTTTTATTCATTTCATTGTAGATAAGTTTTTAATTACTTTGAAGCATACTTTGCTATTATGGTCTCCTATGAAATAATGCATAATTTAGCTCGCCCTTTCTCCCATGATATTCCAATAATATAGTAAGTATTTTTTACACTCATAACTTAGAATTTACTATGTTTTTATTCATTTCATTGTAAATAAGTTTTTAATTACTTTGAAGCATACTTTGCTATTATGGTCTCCTATGAAATAATGCATACTTTAGCTCACCCTTTCTCCCATGATATTCCAATAATATAGTAATTATTTTTTACCCCCATAACTTACACTTTACTAAAGTTATTACTGTTATTTTTTTTGATCCACACTAAAACCTTGCATTTCTAATAGATATCCTGCATAGAGGGCCTAGAAAAACAACTGCTTGCAAAAATTGAAATATAGGCTGATTAGTAAAAAAGCGAAACTGAAATTATCACCTTTTGCCACATTACACCAACAAACTGTAACTCAGGTAGGTCATGTTATATATTATTTTTTTCTGCATTTTATGACGAATGTGATGAATCTGTCTATGAAATTGTAATTTTAGGTTATATATTTCAAAATTGAGAGTTTGTGAACCAATATAAAAATACAAATTTTAAAAATGTGAAAAATATTTTTTTATTATTATTATTTTTTTGTGGTAATGACTACTTTATCAGCTTCATTACATTCTTTCATATTTGCACTTTATAAAAATGTATATATATATATATTGTAATAAATTAGACATTTCATTTAAAATTGTATGTCCTGTAATTTTTTCTGGGAATTCAAAATGGCCGTTCAGGTCTCTAAGGGTTGCCCTTAGCTAGAATAAGAAGTCAATATAATTTGAAGGATATGTTAATACAAGTATCTATACTATGAAAACTGTAATAAACATAAGCTTTTAAAAAATGTTAGGTAAGAAATTCACAAGAATAAATAAAATTCTTATATAGAAAAATTTCCTAATCATAATATGCTTCATGCTTTTGGATTATTAAGTCAGAAGTCACAAAATCCAAAGCTTTAAATATTTTTTGTAAGCTATTTTTAAAGAACTATTGTAAAGTAACAAGTAACATTAAGGACTTTTTGTAAGATAAAAAGTTGTTTTGTAGAGGCAAGAAAGATGGTTATGTCATCCACATAAGCTAGGCATGATATAGATGCTCAAGTATGTGAAATTTGTATGCCTGAAATTTTTAGCTGATAGATTGATATTGAAGCTACACATATATACATATTATATATATATGTTTGCTTCACCATTCACTGTGGTTTAACTAAAGACCCTGATTCCAATCACAATGAATGTAGGCTAAATTGAAATTAAGTAAAAATTTTAAAACATTCCATAAATTTTATGAAATAAAATTAAAAGATTTTAGTTTTAGATAAAGTGAAATTCCTGAATCACAGAACTCATTAAGGAAGAGATTAAAATGCACTAACATGCACAAGCACACAAAGCTAAAAACAAATAAAGAAAATATATATTATTATTTTAATATCTATTCCATTAAATGGCTAAGCGCTTTCAAGGGTCAAAGCCCTCATAATCATAGCCGTATTATAAACTATAATGAATTGACTCAGAGTGATGCAAATTTATGTAAATGAAATGATTATGCATTCCATTTCTTGGATATTTTATAGCACAAGTCTTTTCTATTGATGATGTCACCATCTCTAGATATAAAGAAAGCTTCTTTTATCTTTCTTTTAAAATTGTGCCACTCTCTACACACCACTACTTGATTTCCTGGCTGGCAATCATGTCCAACTGAAGTGCGGTGCTATGCAAAAACTGAACTATGAGCAGTGTCCACCAAAGCTTTATTATAAGAATAAGTGTGTTGAGATAGCCTAGTGGACAGAGAGACCCTAGTCTCACCATAATATGATGATCTACAAAATTTTTCAGGGCAGGCAATATTATAGACCACTTGAGAAGTCAGCAAGGGTGGTAGGCAGTCATTGGTATTATTAATTAGTTTGTTGGAGTTAGAAGGTGCGTGAAAACATAACTGGTATTTATTATTGAAAATATTATAAAAACATTTATGCATATTAGGCAGGTAATAGAAAAGACTCATGCTATAAAATATCCAAGAAACGGAATGCATAATCATTTCATTTGCATAAATTTGCACCACTCTGAGTCAATTCATTATAGTTTATAATATGGCTATGATTATGAAGGCTTTGACCCTTGAAAGTGCTTAGCCAGTTAATGGAATAGATATTAAAATAATAATATATATTTTTCTTTATTTGTTTTTAGCTTTGTGTGCTTGTATGTATTAGCGCATTTTATATATTTTGATTCATATTAAGCCATAAAGTATAAACTGTTTGCTTAAGGAAGAAATTGTAAATTAGATAAATAAATAATTAATTTTAAAAATTTTTTAATTAAAAATAAGATAACAGAACATTGACATTGGAATGTAAGATGGCCAGCAAGTTAGGTATAAATTGAGAACTTATCTTTTCTTCTTTCTCTTTTACCTGGCTCAGCTCTACTGCTTGGACCAAAAAACAGCCACAAAGATTTTTTTATTGGAGAAGAAATAAAGTTAATTTTTTGGAAAGAGCTTTCTGCAACCAGGAAAATATCTTAGCTCCCTGCTGAATAAATTCATAAGTCACCAGCCTTCAATAGACAAGAAGAAAAAGAACTTAAAATGGGCGCTGTAGGTAAAATGGTGGAGTAGACTTTTCTCTCTATCTCTGGATCATTTTTTTGTCTGCTGGAGCTTGAAAGATGTAACCCAAGAAATTTAGAGTGCTAGAACAATTTTTTCTGACAAATTCCTGCTGCTATAAATGGATAACCAAGGACAGAAATCACCCTAAGCCATCAGTACAGACTGCTGACCAGAATGTCTTCATGGATATCTAATAAAGACATACTCAATCTTATCTTAAATGGTTACCAGTAACTTTAATTTTTACTTATATTTTATTTTGGCTTAAATCAAAAACTTAAGTAATTTATGTATTATAATTATAATGTGTTCATATATATAGCCTGATAATTTTTTAACATTTTCATTATGGTATTTTTTTTTGTTGACAGATATAATGAAGATTCTTAATCTCATTAATGTATATGTAAATCTTTCATTTTTTTTTATATTAACAGATAGCCAATCTACATTATTAGAATTGTATACTACTTATATTTTATTAAAGAAAGAAACACGATTTCTTTCTTATAGCTTGGAATAAATATATGTATATAGGAGGAACTGGGAGGATAAAATAATCTAATTTCTCTTAATTTTCCCCACTAGTAAATAGGGGAATATTTCAGATTGGTAGAAAATTCCTTGAATAAAACTTCTCTTTCCAATTTCCTCCTGCCACATTTGTTTTACTGATTTTTTTTTTATATATTAGAAAGGGAGAGAAATGCAGAACATACAGTTGTTTTTGTTTAGAAAAATAATTCAATATTTCTTTTTAATTTATACTTAGCAATAAAAGATATGCAAGTATATTTATCAAAAAGATTAAATTTTCTGTGTTTCAAAAGAAAGATCCAATTCTGCTTTTTATTTTTTTATCACTCTTTAAAGTCAACCGGGTTTTTACTAATGTATTTGTATAGAACATATATAGCTTAAGTATTCATAGTCTTATTAAGTATAAGAGAGAGGACAGTACAGTTATATATATAAATTAAAATATTAAATCTTCATTAACTCTAAGGGTGAACTAGTTAAATAGTGATTAAATTATTAATTAATATATATATATATCTTGCTTATAAATTACTGTCGGTTAAATTAAAAGGTGTAAAGTAATAATTATTTTTAAGAGTGGATATTTTCTCAGTCTGTACATTTTACTTAAGGTTTTTTTTTTTTAATTTAATGATCATTTGACTGCATTTTCTCTTATATTGTGCTACTCAGTGATTCGTGAATGTCTCAGCACATCTCCATAGCTCCCATCATCATTGATTAATAGGTTAACACCACTCTGAGATGTCCATTGATGATAAAGTAGATCTCGACCCTTTTTCAAATATTACTACTGGACACAAGCACTTATACCCTGGCCCTGAGCTCAGATTATGCTGAGGTGAACAAGTTCCATTTCTCTAACTATGTGTTAAACCCGGAGTGCTCTACAGACCTCAAGTTAGCCATATATAAAACCTTTGTGCCCTGAGATTCCCTTCTAAACTCACATAATTGAATCACCAAGGATAATTTCATTATGGATAAAACATTACCTTATCATATGCTCAGAATATTACTGAGCATATCTAAAAAATGTCCACTGGGAAATTTATTTTTATTTTGTTATTTAAATTCAGGCTATATTTGAACATGGCCTTAATCTATTTAACTAGTTTTAACCAATTATCCATTTTTTTATTTCAGCCTTGAGTTATATATTTTTCTGTCTCTCTCTTTTAAAATAAAGCACCCAGCTGTTGACTAAGTATGATATTGTTATGTAATTACAATACAATTGTTTAAAATACATTAAATGGATCGTCTATGTTTGTAGATGCAAGAAAATAACTTGCAACATTTTTTATTATTTAGTCTTCAAGTTGTCATTTCTATTGTTAATTCAACTAATAAAAATGTCATTCACTAATCTAATTATGTATTAATTGCCTGTGTTTTTTTTGCTATATAGTCTAAACCTGATTTTTCTTTGTTAAAATTCTTCTTTGGGATCTCATCTCTCCCTAACCACCAGGTATACATAAAGAATAAATTCTAGTGAGGTTTGGGGAATAAGTCACTTAGTTGCAATCTGGAGGAGTAGGTAAGGTTCGAACCCCCTCTACATGCATCTCTTGGTTAGGTTAAAGCAGCTCTACTTTTCATACTATTACAGTATATGTCATAAATAATAAGGCACTAAGTTCATAATCCTTGTGATAATGATTGAATGGGAATAAATGAAAGTGATGATCTTCCATTGACAGTAATTTGAGTTTTCCAGCTTAGTCATAGGCTTATTAACAGATATAAGAAGGTGCAATGTATTGCTGTGTTAGCAATTGTTTGGATTAACATATCAGCAGTGACTGAATCAAATGCAGTTTTAATGTCAATTTGGACAGCCATTGAAACATATTTTTTTTGATCTTGAATGGAAATTCATTATTTTTTTAAACAGAAATGCACCTTGGCCTGCAGAAAAACATTTCTTGATGATGTGCATAGGTGATGTTAGTAGGATGCAATATAATTTCAGTTTGTTTTTCAGAACCCTTTCAAGAATTTTGATGCCAAGTGGATCCATGGAAATAGTATGTAGGTTAGAAAGATTGATATTGGAGTTAGTTTTTTGTTGAATGAAACCAAAAAGATAGGGTATAGTCCTTGAATATCATAGGGTTTTTTGAGATATAATGTTCCAAGTAATATAGGTATGTATTGGTAAATCAATTTAAGTGGGAGAAAACTAATCTAGGTATTTTATGAGGCCAGGGATGAAATGTGCCAAGTAAAGTATCTATCTGCAAAGTCATTAGGGTGAAAGGGGATATTGGATTCAGGTGGCCCAAAGATATCAGTAAGTGGTCTACAGACACTAGGTGTTTTCAAATTTAGGTTGAAGTGCTGATATATTGTCTCTATCATATTATACCAAGCCCTGATCACTCCATCAGTACCTAGTGCCCTCTTGTCCAAGTTTGCTGCTAAGTAATTTTTGGTTGCCATGTATTCTTTAAGGTGTTATAGACATTAATATATTGTTTAATGAGCTTCTTAAGATGTGTGCCCTTTTGTCCAAGTTTGCTGCTAAGTAATTTTTGTTTGCCATGTATTCTTTTAAGGTGTTACAGACATTAATATATTCTTTAATGAGTTTCTTGAGATGTGTGTGCATGTCAAGAGCAGATCAATTGATTATAACTATCTTGTGCAGCTCATCAGTTAAGGGTAGCAGTTTAGAGGGTGTCAGGTAGTATGCATGATGTGATTGATATTAAATGATAATATGCTTATAAATGATGTATAACACTGCACTGGATCAAGAGGCATGTCTTTGACTTTAAAAAGCATGATGTATATTTCAGAGTATAGAAATTTAGTGGTCGGACAAAGAGAATGATTCTCATTGTTTTGTGTAAGTTAATTGATGAGGTGTGCATATCCTAGAGATTGAGTAAAAGCATTTCATTAGAGTGATTAGAGAATTGTGAAGGATTCAAATAAGAGCCTTCTATATTAGAGGATTGAACTCAGTCCCAAAAATCCACTATCTAAATAAGATAAAAGGATTCAAATTATACAGTCTCATATACTTAGTCTTCAAGACAGAAAAATATATAGTAGATTTCATACTGACCCTTTATCCTATCAGAAAATGCATGTTTTTGTACCCGTTCAAGAGAATAATCATCAGCACTGGATTAGTTATAACTCAAAAGTGCTTTCTTTTATAATTTTATACATAAATGCAAATTTTCTTATTTCCACATTTCAAGACATCATTATTAATCTTACTATAATATTTGTCCACATAATACCTGGTCCTACAGTAATCACAAATACTCAATATTAACTCACTACTTTCATCATCTCCCTACCCAGTCATATTACTAAGGGATTTTAACAAACTATTAAGTCTTTATCACAAAATGATTACATCATTACCTCTTATGAGTGCTGAAGGGTTTCTCCACAAAGCTTAATTGTTCCACAAGAACTGTCATGTCTCCCTCCTAGATTTATACTTTTACTCTTTTTCCTTTTCTACTTCTTTTTTTTCATCATCATCATCATCATCATCATAAAATATATATATTTTTTATTATTATTATTATTTTTTTTTTTTTTTTTTTTTTTTTTTTTTTTTTTTTTTTTTTTTTTTTTTTTTTTTTTTTTTTTTTTTTTTTTTTTTTTATTTTTTTTTTTTTTTTTTTTATTTTTTTTTTTTTTTTTTTTTTTTTTTTTTTTTTTTTTTATTATTATTATTATTATTATTATTATTATTATTATTATTATTATTATTATTATTATTATTATTATTATTATTATTATTATTATTATTATTATTATTATTATTATTTGGAGAGATTGATTTTGTAATCTTCAAATGTGTGAATTATTTCTTTAGTATATGCTGCACATAACAATCTTTTGGTCACTATGTTACTACAGTTGCTGATTTATCAATAATAGTATTTTTTACTAAACTTCTCTTTTTAAAAATGATAATTTTTTTTAGAGTGACTAGAAACAGCAATTTGATAGTGCATAATTAATTTTAAATAAATTATTAAGATAAGTCAGAGTAACAAACTTCAGGTTTTATGTATTCGAGCAGGTGGGCAATTTGATATTTTATCTTAATCTGTAAATTAATACACTGTACAGGCGTACACCCACCTGCACATATATAAATTAAATGATTGGAGTTGGGCTGGACATATTACTAGAAGAGATGATAATAGATGGACAATTGAAATTTTAAACTGGATTCCAAGAGATTGTAAAAGACCCAGAAAGAGACCACATATGAGATGGAAGGATGAAATAAGAAAGTGTGCAGGTGTGATGTGGAGAAGAGAAGCTAAAAATCAGAGAAGATAGATTAAACTTGGAGAGACCTTCATCCTGCAGTGGATTGATAATGGTTGATGATGATGATGAAGAGATTCGAATTCAGACTTTCACACAACCCTCAACTCTCCATGCCATCTCAAATTGCTGACCCACCTGATCATACACATGTTGAACAGATAAATAATCACCAATATATGTAATTCATGCTTAACCAGCAATCATCAGTTGGTCCATATTATTATCCTCATACATATATACAATCAGTGCTAAGCTTTATATTAAAATAGCCAATCTTCATACTTTAATGGACAGGCTTCAACCTATTCTAACCCAGCCATCCATTTCATTGAAAATCTGATGATGGAATGTTCAAAGCCCACATTAGTGCCAAGATTGTCATCCTACCTATGTTGACCATTTAGTCATTCTGACCCCTCATGTTGTTCTAGAGAATAATTCATCTATATACATATGCGAGGGGTGGACTGATCTTTAATGCACTGTTTTTAAATATGTGAATTAATACACTGTACAGGCTTACACATCAGCACCTATATAATGTAATATAAGGGATTCAAACTCAGACATTAACACAACCCTCAACTCCCCATGCCATCTTATATTGCTAACCCACCAGATCATATACATGTTGGAAAGATAAATAATCACCAATACATATATTTCATGCTAAACCAGCAATCATCATTTGGTCCAGATTACTATTCTCACACATATATACAATCAGTGCTCTGCTTTATATTAAGATAGCCAATCTTTAAACTTTAATGGACAAACTTCAAACTAATCCAACTCACAACTCTTCAGCTATCCATTTCATTGAAAATCTGATGATGAAATGTTCAAAGCCCACATTATTGATTTTGTATCAGTACTTCTTAATTGATAGATAAAAAGTGTAAAAACAGCAAAAAATTCTTCGTAAAATAATATTTAAAAGACTATTAACTCTGAGTGAGAATATGACGTTGCCTTGATTCATAAATTAAAGTAATGCTATGGCTGGCTTAATTTAGAAATGTAATTATTTTCAAGTACAAAGATGGGGCCTGAAGGGTGATTAATTCTTTATATTTATTTGATTGAAACTGTAGGTTGGTAACTATTTAAAAGAACTTTCTTTATTGGAAGAAGACAGCATATTGAAGTTCGAAATACTTTTCCCTCTGACTTTGTGTAGAGATGACAAACAGAGATTGGTTAGACTTAGACCACAAATCTATTACAAATATTGTTCTAATAAAAGAAAAGCAGGTTTATCAAATTTTGAATCCAATTAATGTTTTATATTATCATGCACTTTATGTTATCTGAATTATATAGTTTTCACTATTAACCAATAATGTTAGCAAATTTCAATTTTAAACATGAATAGCAGGAAGTCCACAATGTTTTAATGTGATGAAGGGTATTATTGTGTGACTGAACTTTTTTTAATTGTTTTAAGTAACTTTTTTATTTAACTAACAAGTGATGCTAAGAAAATCACAATAGATGTCAAATATTATTAAAATTTCAATATACTGTTTTGTTACCATATTATATAAAGGAGGAATTTATTTTGAAAACAAAGGGTTTTTGAAGGCTGCTGAAATTTAAAGAGAACATAATGCAAAAAAAGAAGATGAAAGAACTACATTGAGCTTTTGACATAATTTTTGAAATAAATAAAAGATTACTTTATTGATAAAAATATTCCAAATTGCTTACATGATATCTTTGTTTAATTTGATTATGCAGATAATTATTAATAAGTTACCTTTTACTCATTTAAAATGAATTATCAAATAGTTTATCAATATGGAGATCATGTGATATTTGAAAACTACAAGTATCTGAATTGAGTGACTACGCATGGATCTTTTACTCTTTAGTTTACCACTCAGTTATTAAACTAAACCACTGCGTTTCTATGAAAATAAGGATAAAAAATAAACTGTTATTTTTCAATAAAGCAATCAGGTTTATCATTTGCCTACTGTTTGAAGAATATGAATCTTAGAAAGCTTCCAGATTAAAGCCAAGTTTCTACAGCAAATTTTTACTTTCTAGATATTTAAGAATAGCATAGGTGTCACTATTATCTAAATAGGAATTTTTGAAATCAGGTATGCTAAATAATATATCTCAGGGATATTGTTTATTCCTAGAATTTACGTTTTTGTAAGCAATGAGGAATTTTTGAAAAATAATATAAAAATGTATTAGTTTCTTCCACGAAAATGAACACATAAAGTTCTGAAAATATTTCAAAACATATCTGAATATTAACATTAGCAATTTCATTGAAAATATAACATATCCACGGTTGTGATTTTAAGCCAAGAAATAGAATCTGCTTATTGGAAATTCAGCATTTTTATTAGTAATTTTATAAAATAAGCATAAAGAGAATTAATATATTTGTATAATTCATTAAGATTATATTATAACTTGAAAGAAACAATTTCCCAAAAAACATCTTTTCGGAAAAAATATTGTTCAATGGTTATGCATTGCTTAGATCAAAAGCAGATATGATTTTGACTTAGCTAACTACATGTGCTAATTGGCCCACAGAATATCTGCTATACCAATAAATATTATGTAATGATTTTATAGTCCTTTATTTAGTATTGTCAAAACTAAAATTTGGTAATGTAATAGGATTTATATTTTTAAGATTAAATATGAATTTGTATATTTGTTCAGATATGATAAAAACAATAACCCTAGTGGTATAACTTTCTTTGGAGGTAAATTTCTTATAATGTACTCAAATCTATTTTGTAGAACAATCATTAAAAAATAATCTGATAGAAGTGATAGAAAAATGTAGTCCAAAATTTTGTACATTGTAGAAAAACTTAAATCAGCTTCTAGTACAGACTTTAATTTTAATGTTTAATAAAAAATCGCTCTGTTAATAATACTATTACAGCACAGTGAACATTTTAAATATGGTGAAATATTTTATGAGAAATTCATTTTTTATTTCTATTTAAAATCTGCAGCGATGATGTTTCTAATGCAATAAGCAATGGAAACCTATTTTGCCATCTGGGACAATAACACATTGTCAGAACTTCAAAAGAAAGGTCAATTTTTGATTAGGTTTGATTGGTTGTTGACTTGGAAACACTATGGCTACAGATTTTAATGAGATTTAAAATATACAGTATTGTTTATTTACAGCATTATTATAAAATTTTTAGAATACATTTACAGACGATTGTGGACAATGATTTAATTTTTCCCCAAGTTCCCTCACATATAAATCTATATAGCATATAATAGCTCATGTTTTGTTGATGAACAATGGTTAGAGTAGAATATGTATTATTTAATAAACTCAAATGTATAGTACTTTTTAGCACATACATATATAACACCAATGCTTTTTATATGTGTAGTATGTATAGATAAATTGAGATTTTTGTATAAACAATCTTTAAAAATTAATAATAATATAGCTATTAATAATAGATTGAGGAAACACATTTATATTTACTACATGTGTGTGCTCGTTCATGCATTCACTGTAGTAATAGCTATAAAAAAGCTTTTAAAATAAGTAACAAAATATCTGCTCTCATTGCTATTAAATATCTTCTGCGTAAAATTCCTTTTTTTTTTCAATAAGTTTTTTTTTCCTATAGAAATATAATAGCAGTCTTATTATCAAGAAATTAGAATCTCTCTAATTGTCTTGATGTGTTTAAGTCAGTATCAACTTTTAAATTCTGTAAAACTTTTAGCATTACACTCAGAAAATATTGTATTATACAAAATACTACACATCAATATCAGAAAGATTACTGAAGATACAATAAAATATATATAAGCTGAAATTTTTTTATTAATAAACATTATCATATGTGATGCTCCCGAGGTGGAAAAATAACTGCTGGTATATTGTAAAATTAATTTACCAATTTTGCTTTTTAAAAACATATCACATAAATGTCAGAGAAGAAAAATGGCTGTGGGAATATTGTAGAATTTTCAAATTTTAATGTTTCCTTTTTTGTTTGTTTGTTTATTTTATTCTGTGAATAGCATAGAATTGAAGTTGTATAGTTAGATACAAAACAGTTTGTGAGTACACTATATATATATATTGTTCTGGTTGAAAACCCATACTGATCCAACAGGACCCAGAATACAGGTAAAGTACCTCAAATCCAACCACATACAGGATATATAAGTCAGGTACATCATGAATTCTGCCCTATTTACCTATATCCCCAGGTCAAAGATCTAATCAATAACCTTTCTCGATGATAACATTGAATTTCTTTACTTTCACCATGTCGGAAGCCGAGTCTTAAAGCATGAGATTCATTTTAATTATATTTAATGAGAACTTGGGTGATTGATTTATATATGTAACAGGAACTGGGTTCAAACCCTGTTACAAAAGGAATGAAAATGTAGTTTGTAGATATTTTTTTTATTTATATATTATTAGTATTATATAGTTATTTGCAAAAGTCGCACAGATCAAGTGCATGTGTATTTGCTGGAACGAGGGGTGTGGGCATATATTATGTGTGGCATACATATATGTAGGTAAATATTATTGTTGAGAACAAGAAAGTAGAAATTTAAAAGACTTTTGTGAGTATAAATTTCCTGAATTAAGTGGCCAAAGGATCTCATTGTTCAATAAAAAAGAAAAAGAAAGAAAGCAAAATCCAACTGCTTGAATGGATATATTTTTTTTGTGTGTTTGTTTTAATTAAATGGATTTTTCAGAAATAATTTTGATTAAGAAAAATGAACATGGAATGCCATTAGTTATTGAACTATTTTTGATCTCTTTTGTTTGGTTAAAGTCGACAAAAGGATTTGTAATTAAAAGTTTAGGAATTTAAAAAAAAGAAATTAGATAAGTAAAAGTCAAGATTGCTAAGTGGTTTTCCTTTTGTTAACATTTTTATAAGAAAATCTATTTTTGAAACAAAGGAATACCAGCGATAATGAGAAAGGCAACTGGGATTGATTAATTAATTTGAAAAAATGGACAGTTGAGCTCTGCTAGTCTGACGTGTAAGAAGTGCAGATATTCTAAATTTTTATTGAAGAAAATTTATTAGGAAAAGCTGTTACATTGGCTGAAAAGTGGAAAGTTGGAGCAGTAAGTTGTGTGAACTGAACTACATATATGAGTGACCTCATGGATCACATGGGGTAAAACCACCATCGTGCTCGGTCGGTGTTCAGACTCCAGCTATTTTAATATGCCATGTAAATATATTCCACAGTCAACATCTCCAACTGTCCTACATAACTAAAGCTATTTAAATCCAGTGTAGATCGTATGCCATTCCAGAATTAAGCCGAAAGAATAAGGAACAGAAGATTGAATATGCCACTTTAGAGGGACTAAAGGAATGAAATGTAAGTGGAAGTGATGGACACCATATTTGCCTAGGCAGGATCCCTGAAATCGTTTTACGAGTGCACTTGTAAACACATATGCCAGTTCTTCAGATTATACTATACCGGTAAATATACACTTATTATGCCATTTTAAATGTTTAAAGTTAATCCAACCTAATTGCGAGAATATTTCGTAATATACCTGTATTATTAAATTTTTTTATTGTCTTCTCCTTAATAATAATTCATTAAAAATATTTATTATATGTATATGTGTGCCATTTATTGATTGTGTTTTTTGAATAAGTATTAGTAGATCTGTAATTAAATTATTGATTTAGTGCGATACACATTATAAAATTTATGAGTTCCAAAATCTTATACACATGCATGCCAGTGTGAATTTAATGATAATTTATAGTGAGACAGATTAGATAGTAAGGTATATGAGGATTGTAAAAGGTTTAGTTTAAACTTTAATGGGAATAAAAGAGAATAGAAAGATATCAAAAGAATTGATGTGAAATTTCGTTACCTTTCATTTTTTCTCCGGCACAAGGCACTACCACACCCTAGCATTAAGGCAGGCAACTCATTAAATGACTGAATCAAATAAATATTTGATAGACCCTACAATTCTTGTTAAATAACGAGACTGGCACTTGGCAACAAACAAAAAAATATATACATTGTCCATAAATGTAGAGGTCTAATTAAAAGTTAAGTTAAAGCTGGAAGGGTTTGATTTCATTACCTGATATGCATGTGTTCTGCTATTGGTTGCTTTGCTTACCCCTTTGAATGACCCAAAGTTCAGGAAAACTTCATATAAGGGGTGAATGACTCGATTTTTATGGGAAATCTTCGTATGGGAAGGGCCATCAGTAATACATGTGTCACTGTAAAAATTCACCCTCAGAAAGACAGAATAACTGTAAGAAATTTGGTTTGATAAGAATAAAGGTTTGAATTCAGCTGAATTAAAATTTTAAAAATGTAAACGTACACTGATGATGGTGGAAATAGTTTCAATATATAAACTTAAAATCAAAGATTATTTAAAATAAATAAAAATGATTCGAGGAACACTGGAAGTTTTGTTTTTAGTTATATATATATTTTAAAATCATTAAGTATTTTACATTGACATTTAACTCAAGCTCTTTATAAAAACACAAACTTTAAATTAACTTGATAATTATATAAGTTTATGACAAGTTTACATTAGCAGTTATCTTTGACTTTATTGGGTTTGTACAATTTATTTTGTTTACATTTGTTGAAAAAAAAGATTTTAAAATTAAATGATCACAGATTTTAAAATTATCCTGCCCATTTAGTACAAGCTTATAATACAGCAGCAGGTCTAAACATTTGCCTGACTGATGTATATAAAAAATAAATATTTTATTGCTTCTTTACAAAAAGAGATTTAAAAAAAAACATTTTATTTAAAAACGGATATCAAGGAAATAATTACAATAAGACTGATTTGTTGTCTTACTCTAATGATGCAAGAAAATAAAATGATTTATTTTACTTTTCTTTAATGAATAATAATTTAAATTTAATAAAAAAATAATATTTTATTACATTAGTGGACCGTGCTGGAATAGCATTAAACTACACAATAATTAAAAACTGTAAGCAATTATAAAAAAAAAAAATAGATCAGCTAATTATCAAGCAAATGAGTCTTATTAGTTGAACTTTTAACTAAATCATACCTTAGAAAACTACAACGTGAATTAGCTAAAATTAAAAGATTTGAACTAATTATGAGATAATAAAAGAATTGGTTACTCAGGCCGAAGATCCTTGAGGAGAAACATTTCCCTATGGCTTATGTATTAGATAGGCAAAAGAAAAGCTAAATAATGTCGGGTTTATAAATATATGAATTCAAATGAAAAAAGAAACATAGGTATGGTCATATGAGCTGGATCACAGACACTCATATGCCTATTCCAATGAAGAACAAAAGGGAAATCGATAAGTCCGACTGTCATGGTCGTATACTGATAGGAGATAGGGATTATGGAGAGTCAACATGTCTGCTGATACAGAAAGCATGCTAGCTAACCAACTCTACCTCAACCATGCTCTCAACTCACAGACATATGCGTAACTGGGAGCCAACTTTGAACACCATATGAATGACTGTTTTAGGTCTGTCCACACTACTCCGAGCATTCTTTATAAACCCGAATATATTATAATCATCATATATGAACTAATCATAATTAAATGGCCTTAAATGATCTAATACTGCATAGAGATCCACCTGCATAACCAATTACTTTATGAATATTGATCCAATGAAAACCAAGCATAATGAATAAGGAAATTTACTTCTCGAATAAATCCCCCCTTCCCACTTTCCTAACTTAAAAAAAAGGCATGATAATTAACTGATGCTATCCAATGGCACTGTTACTAGGTCAAAAATCTATAGCATATTACTTTTGTTTCAAATTACAGAAATATAAAATAATAGAATCCAATCCTGGGAAATCTATAATAAAACTATTTTAAAAATTTATTTAACGAATTACAGTCAGTTTATTTTGGAATATGTATATATTCGACAATAACTTCACTTGCAAAAATAAAATTAGATCAATTTCTTTTTATTTAAAATTAAATCATTCTTTGCGACAACTCCCTTCCTCTAGTAAACATAATTTGCTCTCTTAGCAAATTACTCTCTTTAAGCCCCCACGAGTGAAGTTTGTCGAAATAAAAAAAAAATCAAAGCATGAAATTTCATGCTAAATTTAACATAAAAACAAATAAATAGTTTCATAGTCAAATAATCAAAAATATTAAAAATTATGGTGAGCTTGAGTTATAAAAAACATTATAATTTAAAAGAAAAGGGGTTAAAGAATCAGTTAAAAGATTTTCAATAAACAATAACTTCTGACATTTTTTTAAACCTTTACTAAATTATATTTACATTCTAATAATAGTTTCTAACATCTTGACAAAAGTATTTAAGCTCTTTGGCATTTTACCTTGGAGTTCCCCGGGATGAGTTCTGTGGGCGAATGTTGGTGGCAGATGGCTTCTTTGCAGACAGGTTCTGGCAGTGACATAATGGAAGATTTCAGGTTTCAGGAAGAGACAGATGGTGATCTACCCTTTCAACTACTTGCTCGACATTTTAAAAATCATGGAGACTCTCAAACTCTTTCTTTTTGTCTGTTCTTTCTTGTGTCTCTAAAAAGACCACTATTTATACCTTCCTAATGGTATTCAATTTCTCTGCTGCCTCAGGTGATTTGCCTTTAGAAAACAATAGGAATCATGCTTATGTTCTAATTTTAGAAATTTTGTACCTCGATAAGGATCAATAGATTTCAGTATAATTTTATGTTAGTTTTTTAATTTAGATAACGATGTAGAATCTCTACTAATTAATTAATAGAGATTCCAAAGTAAATGGATTTTTGGT
The DNA here is from genome assembly GCA_028023455.1 of Epiperipatus broadwayi. Taxonomy (NCBI): domain Eukaryota; kingdom Metazoa; phylum Onychophora; class Udeonychophora; order Euonychophora; family Peripatidae; genus Epiperipatus; species Epiperipatus broadwayi. Next base: position 1,086,049 of record JAQFVV010006318.1, on the reverse strand, counting down.
AATTTATCAATACTTTAATTTAACTTTTAATTTCAACTTCTTATCAAAGAACAAATCTTTCCAAAAGGCCATCTTGGATTTTAAAAAAAAAAAATTAGATATTTTAAACATATAGATATATAAAATATATTAAAAAAATTCAAAATTTATTATTTGATTTTTTTTTCTTTTTAATCATATCAATGAAATATCTTAGAGTGTGTTAGTATAATTATATATGATTAACACTATCCAAAACAAATTTTTAGTGATTTATTCAGGATAGTTAGAAAATGTTTTTCAGAATAATACTAAAAAAAAAACGTTAGTAAAATAAGTGATTAGGTGGGTCAGACTGTGAAACAGCAAATCTGAATCAGATTTACCATTTCAATATATATATTACAAAGAAATCGAGCAATATGTCACATGACCTAATTATATAATATCAAAAGAAATAAATATAATAATCAAATATTCTAGAATAAATACTAAAAAATTCCATATGCTTTTATAACATTTAAATAAAATATTTCCTACAACCAGCAGATGGCATTTCCTGCCATCTTGAATAGCTATAAGCTGGATATTTCAAAGATTTTATTTGTATTTTATGTAGTCATATGGAATTTTTTCGTATTTACTCTAAAATATTTTGATTAATATATAATATATATTCCAATAATTTTAATAAATCCTTAATAAATTAAGATCTATTAAATATATAGAACTACATAATATATAATATTTTCATGAACAATTAAGTCAACCTTAGCATGTTGTTTTAACATAGTAAATACTCCTCACTTTCTTACATCACTATAAATTTATCATTTAAATAAAAGATAGCTACAAACAACCAAACTATCTAAGGTAGATAAATCAATGTTCAAAATTTGGCAGGAATGAAATTTTAAATTGTGGGCAAAGTTTGTAAATTACTAATCAAACTATCTTACTGTTTCAAATAATAGGATTATAAAATTAGCTTGTGCTATATATGTGTATAATAATTAATAAGTTTTGTTAAAATAAGTTATACGTATATAATAATTAACGTTTTATTAAAATAAGTTTTATTAGATGAAATAGACAGGAATTTTGTAATTAAATTTGGTATGCTATTAAAGATAAGCGCTTCAGATTAGAAACTAATTAAGCAGCTAGATTAAAAGTGCTGATTACTAAAAGTAGACAACAGGAGAATTAATTGGTTTCTAAAACATTCCTTAACAAGAAAAAAGAACAAAAAATAACTAAGCAGCACTTGTAGCGGGGAACTCATTGAATGCACACGAAGATCAAGAGTTTTAACTTAGCAATGGAACAAACCCAGTGAATTCCACCACTGAAGGTTAAAAAGTGGACCTAGGAACTTTGCAGGCTACACTGGTCTATATTATGTTTTTCGTGGCCAGTGTTCGTAAGTTAAACTTAATTGTCTTATAACTATATATGTAATATTATTATTCCGACTGATAATTCTATTAAACTATTTGTCTAATCATTTGGTTTCTGCTGTCTATTTACCTGATTGTTAAGCTGAGTGAGTGGCTGTACACAGCAGAAAATGGCGCAGTTAATCGACAGGATACATTCCAGTAGAAAAATCTGGTGCAATTTAGAAACAGTAGTGGATTCAAATTGAATTGTATAATGTAGAGAAAGCTACAAGGAAATTGAGAATCGAAGTCCAGATGAATATCGAATTAGTAGTCGGAAAAATTGTTTTAGTAAGTGTCTTAATATTAATTTGTTTTAGTAAGTGTGTTAACATTAATTTGTTTTAGTAAGCGTACTAATAGAAATTTGTCCCAGTAATCGTGTTTAATAGTTATCTCGTAGTGAAATAGAATTTTTTTTTAAAAAAAAAAAAGCAAAATAGAATATGATGACATCAGTGCCTCAAGAAACAATTAACCAGTTCAATGTTAATAAACCTTTTGATTGGCCAATTTACCTTAAGAGAATTGAGAAACTGTTTTTGATTAATGGCATGACAAGCGACCCCATTAAAATTGCCACATTATTGTGTTATGCCGGGCAACAAGTAATCGAAATAGCAAATAGACTCTGCGATCACGAAGAGCCAGAGAATTTGCCATACATTGTAGTTACGGGGAAATTAAATAATTTTTTCAGTCCCCAGCCTTCGAAGCATGTCGCAAGACTACACTTCAGAAACCAAAGGCAAAACAAGGGAGAGCGTATACGAGATTATGATCAAGCTCTAAGAGAACTTGCTAAAAGTTGCAGTTATGGCGATGCCTTAGAGGGTAATCTGCTTGAGCAATTACTTTGGGGCATGTCAGACAATAGGCTTAGGCAGCAGTTACTGGCCTCAAGAGAGCTGATGTACGACAAAGCAACCAAAATGGGAGTAGCCCATGAAATAGTACTCGACCAATCGGAAGAATTTAGAAATTTTACCCACAAAAATGACAGTAATGCATATATTCAGAAAACTGAAAATAAATCCCAACCTATTAAGAGCAAAACATATGAGATAGTGTGTTATTGCTGTGGGAAAAAAGGCCACGTGGCTCGTAAGTGTAAATATAATAAGGAGCATTATAGGACTTGTGGTAAAGTTGAGCATTTGCAGAAAGTATGTCGAAATAAAGGAGAAAAGGATCGTGGCAACTCGCCAACTTGTAAAGTCGAAAATAAAAAAAAGTGTGATATTTACAATACACAGATTGGATACGGAAATCAGTTTATGCTGACAGTTAATTTATTAAAGACAGCAGTAAAAATGGAAATTGACAGCGGAGCAGGCGTGTCAATGATGACACTTGAAGACTGGGAGAAAGTAGTGCAAAATCAAAAAAACCCTCCTTTATTGTACCGGTCAACCACAACCCATTAACTACACACAGAAACCGACTTCAAACCCAGACTGATTCCAGAACTAAATTTGAAACCAAACCGAGTTCAAACCCAAACCCTGCACACAAGTGACTGAGGTATAACAGAATCCATAGTACATGGTATCACCTAACACTAGCTCCGTGGGAACACAGACAATAATTCTGCCTAACTTATCTATATATAACTGTGCGGTGAATGCTCAACGTTAGGTACAATCAATGCAATATATATATATACTCGTGTTGTCGATACAGACAGTAATCAAATGATGGTGAAATAATTATTTAATGAAGAGAGAGACAAACTAGATTACACAAATGTTTAATAATTATTCTTACGATTAGATAAAATTTAAACACAATATAATTACTTGTTATATACTGCATTACTTATTTTACTTCTAGTCTTTAACGGAAATCTATACAGATGTAATCAATGGACAACATTGCATTCAATATTTTGGTTTGCTTTATAATCATTTTATCTATGACTGGTGTAGGCAATACCACAGATGATTTCTTTTAAATATAATATTAGCGTAACTTAAACAATTAATTTGTTTACATGATTAATTATGTACGAGAGATATGAGGATCAGAGCAAACAAAACTTTAACTGTTTTATCTTTATTAGACTAAATTCTTTATTAAATTAAGGTCGCCTCATTGGTTTTAAACAAATCAAACCATCACATACTACGGGGATGGGGAATAAGCTTATATCTTACAATATAGGGTGATGTGACTGGCTGCTATATGAAACAAAGATAATAAACAGAAGTAATAGCTTGCGGTGTATTAATGAAGACTGGGTGGCTCACACTTTGGCAAGTATTCACACCCACTGAGGAGGCTAGGAGAATTTCTCTCTCCCTTGTTTGAAATCATGGACTAGACACCGAATCAAGTTATGGGAAGCGAAATATAGCACTAAACCAGTAACATGGTGAACGAATGCTCGAAGCAGAAATTATAAATATCTATATAAGACCTTATTTATTCTGCCATACTTTTCCCACGTAACCATCTGATAAAGTAATTTAAAACCACATGATAAGCTTAGAGAATCATATATTTAACTGTTAATTAATTACACTCCGAATCTCATACCCCCCTGACCGTTCGGAAGTAGTAAACGCAACAATGGCTACCCTTGATTATTATTTTTCCCCCATATCAGAAAACGTGCTTAAATAGATAAAATAGATTTTAGATATTAACTACCCGGTGGAATAGAATAAAACATCCTTCACTAAACTATAACACATACATCAATTTAAAATCAATATATGTTTATATAATGATGGATAACATATCTATTTAAAATCATCGTAAAACTTAAGGCATTAGCAACTTGTTATTAAAGACTAGAGTAAAGAAATTTAACAGGTGGAAAGGGATACGTTTACTACAGGTTTACTATATATATTTTATCAAAAGAACAAAAACATAATAACAAATATTTAGCATACTTAATACAGATTTAAATCTACTTATATAAGGGACTGGCATTAAAGTAAGTAAAAGTTCATGTAAATTAGATTTACCATTCTTTCTTCATCCGGACACGTTTCTTGCGATGGTGATTACTTAGAACGTAGGTGCGCATTTGGGTTTTGATATAATGACATATTGGCTTTCAAAGTTTAGGGTTGGAAACTGGAACTATAGGCATATGAAAGTTGGACAACTGGAATCACAGCACATGATCTTTCGGCAGGCTAGGAAAGTTTCATCGGCAGGACGTGGATCAGCTTACTGGACCTAGCCCGACATTATCAAAGTTTACAGATCACTTCTTAACACTGCACTCTCCAAATTTACTCTGTTTTCCCCTCTTTCGGAGTGGTCAAGAAGGAAAAAAATGATGCAATACAGAATAATGTAATCCAGGATGATGCAATCTGCATGATGCAATTTAACATGATGCAATCTAACATGATGCAATTTAAAATGGCCAAAGTTCCCACAATTCTCCTGGTCGTTGGTCACCTCATTTTGGACTCTGCCTTTCTTGATTTTCTGGCCTTTAGCGATTTCACTTTTATTATCCAGTCGGTACAGAGAAATGTTTTTTTTTTAAAAAAAAGAAATCTGTACAAGTATTAATTATTTAAAATTAAGAATTATTTGCACAATGAAACTTTCTCTTTCTCTTTAAAATAATCTTATATTAGTATCCAAACCACACACACACATGATGTATATATTTTATTACTTACAATATTTATCTAATGGATTTATTTAATTATCTACATAAAACATGACATGAACAATTTAAATTTATGTAGCTTGGATGAACAAAGCCTCAATGCGCGAAATAATGGTTTATAGCAAATCTGCTATACTAAGATTTGAAAACAACCAAAACAAACAAGGAAAGAAAGAAAAAAAAACATGAAACTAAGATCGATCCTCAGATTGAACTGTTTCATTATTAATGAAGACAAGTTTAAGAGCAAAAGACGCTAGCGGAAATAGTATGAAAATATTAGGGAAGGTGATGGCTCAGATTGAATTAAATAGTAAGGTTCGAACACTACCATTATATATAGTACAAGGTGGTCTAAATCCTATTATAGGTAGGAAATGGTTCGATGCTTTGGAAATAGAGATATGTATGATAAATAAAGTTGCTATTGAGCAAGAAATGAGAAATAAATGTAGTGAGTTATTTAAAAGTGATGAGGGGAAAATTATTACGACGCCTATAAACATAGAGCTACAAGTTGGTGCGACCCCCATTATCTCCAGACCCAGAAAAGTTCCTTTTACACTGCAAACTAAGGTGGAACAAGAGTTGATAAATCTGGTTAGTAAAGGTGTATTAACGCCAGTCAAGAAAATGGAATGGGCCACTCCAATCATGGTTATATCTAAGCCAAATGGGCAGATCCGCATTTGCGGAGATTATAGGACCACAATAAATAAAAACCTCACTAAAAGTCAGTATCCTGTATCAAATGTCAGGGAAATACTGGCAAATATGCAAAAGGCAAGTCACTATGCTAAAATTGATTTAAAGGCTGCATTTCACCAGATACCAGTTTCTGAACGCACCTCAGAATTGCTAACTATTACAACACATAAGGGATTGTTTAAGTATAATAGATTGACTTATGGAATTACGGTTGCACCAAATATTTTCCAGGCCAAAATGGACATGCTGTTTCAGCAAATGGATGGTGTAACACCATATTTTGATGATATTTTGGTCATGGCCAATTCAGAAGAGGAATTATGTGAACGAGTTTTAAAAGTTCGCAACATGTTATGCAGTTTCGAAGCTAAAATAAACGCAGACAAATGTATCTGGATGGCAACTGAATTAAAATTCCTGGGACACATAATTTCAAAATAGGAAAAGAAAACAACCCTCAAAAAATTGCAGCCGTAAAGGAATCCCGAAGACCTAGAAATGTTAAAGAACTTCAAGCTTTCTTAGGACTTCTTAATTATTTTGAAGTTTTTCTTAAGGGGAAAGCTCACATAGCAAAACCGCTATACAATTTATTAAAAAAGAGCCAATCATGAATTTGGGATCAACCCCAAGAAAAATCTTTTTGTGACACAAAAGAATTATTAACGTCAAACAGCTTATTAATACACTACGACAGTAGCCTCGAATTGATATTGACAACAGATGCATCCGAAGTTGGAGTAGGAGCAGTCTTAAGCCATACAGTAGCTGACGGTGAGTGACCAATTGTCTATGCTTCCAGAACGTTAACAAAAGCTGAGCAAAATTATAGTCAACTAGACAAAGAGGCGCTGGCTATTATATTTGCAATAAAAAAGTTTCATCAATATTTGTATGGTTGACAGTTTAAAATCTTTACCGATCATAAAACCGCTGTTGGGATTATTAGCAAAAAATAAAACTGCCCCTGATCATCTAAGCCCTAGAATGTTACATTGGGTTAATCTGTTATCAGGCTATAATTCTGATCTAAATTTCAAAAAAGGAAAGATCATTAAACACGCAGACGCACTGTCAAGAAGACGACCAAACTATTAACTATATTGATAATTGGAACAATGAATTAATAACCAGTGAAAAGGTAGCTAATTGGACTAAAGCTGATCATGGATATAAACACTTAAGTAAATGGATCAGCAAAGGCTGGCCACAAAGTTGGCCTGAGAGACTACATAAAACTTTATGGGACGCAAGACAAAGACTGTCCATAAACAAGGGATGTATTTTAATGGATGATAGAGTGTTGATACCGAGCAGTGGGCGGAATAAGATTCTTCACTTAATTCATCAAGGTCATCCTGGGATAGTGCGGGCCAAAACTCTGACTCGTAGTTACATATGGTGGCCCACCATTAATATTGACATAGAGAAATATGTGAAATCATGTGAAAGTTGCCAAATAAATGCAAATATGCACGAGAAAAATATGCTGCTTGGCCGGCAGGTGAAAGAGCATGGAGCCGTATTCACATTGACCATGCTGGACCATTTCACGGCTTCATATTTTTGGTAGTGATCGACGCTTATTCAAAGTGGACGGAATATAGAGTAGTGAAAAACACCAGTACCGAAGAAACAATCGCAAAACTGAAGGAGATTTTTGCTTTCCATGGGATTCCTGAAACAATCATGTCTGACAATGGTACCAGTTTCACATCCACTAAATTTGAAGAGTTTCTCACAGAATGGGGAATTAAACACTTAGCCACGCCCCCATATCACCCGGAGTCCAATGGTATTGCAGAAAAAGCAGTACAAACTTTGAAGCAAACGTTACAGAAGGCACTGCAAATATACAAGATACCTTACATTCTGCCTTATTATATCAACATAGTACTCCGTGTGCTACAGGCAAATCTCCTGCAGAATTAATTTTTGGATGGAAACTCCACACGAAACTATCGTTAATCCACTCAGAACAAAACTCTACACCCTATGATGGCAACGCTGGGGATACTATTTACTCCAAGGGAGAAAAAGTCTGGGTTAGAGACATTATCAGAAAATACTGGGTGAAGGCCTTCATAAAAGAAATTCTGTCAAAACAAATAATACTTGTAGAGACAGAAACTGGAAAAACAACACGCAAGCACATAAATCATGTGAGACGTTGAGAAGAATTAGTGCAAACCGGAAGTACTGCAGCACCGCGCATTCCCAAAAGCGAAGAGAAATCTGACTATCAAGAAACTGAAGGAGCCAACAAAACACCAGTAGAAGAGAAGTACGATGATCAAGAGACCATCAAAACACCAGTAGAAGAGAAAACATCTCCACGAAGATCTTCAAGAGCAAGAAAAGAATCCATGTACTTAAAAGATTATGTAAGACTTCAGGAACAATAATTTCTGAAGTGGTGGAGGTGCTATATATGTGTATAATAATTAATAAGTTTTGTTAAAATAAGTTATATATATATAATAATTAACGTTTTATTAAAATAAGTTTTGTTAGATGAAATAGACAGGAATTTTGTAATTATATTTGGTACACTATTAAAGATAAGTGCTTCAGATTAGAAACTAATTAAGCAACTAGATTAAAAGTGCTGATTACTAAAAGTAGACAATAGGACAATTAATTGGTTTCTAAAATATTCCTTAACAAGAAAAAAAAATAAAAAATAACTAAGCAGCACTTGTAGCAGGGAACTCATTGAATGCACATGAAGGTCAAGAGTTTTAACTTAGCAACGGAACAAACCCAGTGAATTCCACCACTGAAGGTTAAAAAGTGGACCTAGGAACTTTGCAGGCCACACCAGTCTATATTATGTTTTTCGTATGCCTTCATGGCCAGTGTTCATAAGTTAAATTTAATTGTCTTATAACTATATATGTAATATTATTATTCCGACTGATAATTCTATTAAACTATTTGTCTAATCATTTGGCTCTGCTGTCTATTTACCTGATTGTTAAGCTGAGTGAGTGGCTGTACATAGCAGCTTGAATTTAAATCATTGATAAATATTTGACATGTTAAACTACCTATATTGGATCAATCTTGATTAATCTTGGACACTTTTTGGTGAAGAATTACATAGTCTATACATTTTGCTTTATAATATTTAGTTGTTTTAAAAAATTAGAAAATTTGTAATAATTGAATTGAAATCATGACTTTTAATGACTTCATTTTCTGTCTATATTTTTTAAATTTTTTATATAAAATTTTTCATTGTAAATAATGTCTATAAAAATTAAATTTCAACATGTATATATATATCTTAAGAATGGTATGAGATACATACATATATATATATCTTAAGAGTGGTATGAAATACAGATTGTAGTTGAGGTATCATGAATAACATTGTAGCCATACAGATTAAAGATTGAAATTCAAATCCATACCTGATCTAAACATAGCTTTTATTAAGTCAATGATTTGTGACATTTTATTAGTTATAGTCCATTTTTATTTATACTAATATCTTTATGAATAAATAATCTTAAGGCAAAAACAATGTGTTTACAAATGAGAATAGACTCAACTTTACTCCTTATTAATATAATGTCTTCAGTTGCCAAAATTGTAATAATATAGATTGAAAAACGTAAACGAACATTTTATATTTGCTTGGATATTGAACAAATAAGAAATGGGATATATTAATGTTGACTCTCTTCAGAAAATATTTTCTCTATTTTTTATGTATACAATTATTTGAAATGTATTTACTTATATTATAAATTTCATTTATAGTTAGAATTGTTAATGAACTTTATCTTATAAAGTTTTATAAAGTAAAAGAGGCTACTTTTTTATACCTGATAGAGAACTTAATTTTAATCTGATTAATATAATTTGTTGCATTGCTCATCTCTATAAGAACTGAAAGTGCGCATATAAATGATCCTCTTTACATTTGCTTGTAATCAGATAACATTTTCAGTTTTTATATATATAGTTTGAAATGCTTATTTAATAATACTATATATTTTACTTACATATGCATGTGTTATAACTGAAACACAGGCTTATTACATACCTGTGTCTATATATGTAATATATAGGGTATATGAGCACATACTTTCGCACGACCCACCACTCTCCACTCTATCTAATAACACTGATACACTTAAACACATATATGTTGACAGGATAAACAATCACCAGCCTGTGTTTCAGTTATTACATTGTAGAGATGTCTGCCCATCCTTGCATATGTATTAAATGGATTATGTCCTGTACATGTGGGGTTCAGATTGACCTTAGATCAACATGAGTGTGACAATAATCTCAGCCTCAGGGTGGCCTTTGAGCATTCCACCATCAGATTTTTAATTGGATGGATGTTTGAAGAGTTGGAGTGTGGAGTAGATTGAAGCCTGTCCATTAAAGTAAGAAGATTGTCTATCTTAATATATATCTGAGCACTTATAGTATATATGTGTAGAGATGATAGTACCAACTCATGATTGCCGGTTTAGCATGAAATACGTATATTGGTGATTATTTATCTTTTCAACATATGTGTTTAAGTGTATCAGTGTTATTAGATAGAGTGGAGAGTGGTGGGTCGTAAGAAAGTTTGGGCTCATATACCCTATATATTACATATGCATGTGTTAATATTATATATTACCTAGAATTTGATATTACTTACGTAATTTGATATCATACGAATTTTAGAAACAAATGATGCGGTTTAGGAGCAGGAGGGATTATCTTATAAAAAATATAATAATTAGAAAATATAAAATCATGACAAAGTTCTATAAAATAAATTTATAAATAAAATAAACAAAAGTAAGTTTGTTATTAATTCGAGATCAGTCAAGCGTTGGTGGCCTAGTGGTTAGCATAGCTGCCTTCCAAGCAGCTGGCCAGGGTTCGCTTCCCGGTCAACGCTTTGACATATGAGAAAAAAAAAATTCGAGATTACTTTAACTACTATTAATATATCAAAAATTTTAGATTTACACTTTTGTAAAACATATATAGAAAATTGGAAGATTACAAGTAAATAGCATCTTTATACTGAATTGCAGTGGCATCACCGATGGTATTTAGAAATAATTATGTTTAGAAACTGCGTTAAAGTTAAACAAATATTACTATTAGGTGGTACAATTGCAGTTTGTAATTCCAGTCTTTAATTGATTATTTGTTTGATTACAGTATTTAGAAATTTGTTTAAAAATATAAGAACAAATTCTATTAACATTTGAATATTTATATATTTTAATATTAATGCTTAAATGGATTTCTTTCTCTTCCGCATTCACCTATGAAATAATTTGTGCAAAATATCTAGCTGTAATATTATCTAGTAATAGTAAGAGATTAAATTATTTTAAATTAGAAGTGAATAAAGTTCAATTTGATATATTAACTATTTTAAACTGAGAAAAAAATGCAAATAATCATAGATTTTTACAATTTAAAAGACTTTTAAATAATTATTATGGTTTAGCTATAGAGGTAATATACATTAAAAAGGGAAATCGTAAAATGACAATTTTATATGAACAATACATACTATTTTAGTCTCATCGCTGGTGAATGGTTTTTGTTGTTTTGTTATAATTTATTTTTGTTTAAGAAACGATTGGATTTTAAATAATGCTTTATTATTTTAGGTATATTTACATTTAAATGTAATTTTTAATATTTTTAGAAGAAAATGTTAATAATTTTAAAGGTATAAATAATAATCTTTGTTGATATTGTTTGATTTAAACCTTTTAGATAATGTAGATGGCAGAGTACTTTCCAGGTAGGTCTTAAGCAGGAAAACGATGCTTTGTTATATAAATACTGATATAGATGTTTCTCAATTTAATCTAATTGGTGTTTGTAAAAATCTCCCACTCCTATGATTTAATGAAGATGTTGTAAGAATATTTCAGCTTATTTATAATCTGTAAATCAGTTTGTGTTATTGTTATCTTTTTCTTCATATTGTTGAGGATAATGTTGTACATTAACTTAAGAATGCCATAAAGATATTAAAATATTTCTTTAGACTCAAATTTTTGAGATGACAACTTGTTCACTAAATAAATAAATTTGCAGGAATGCAATGGAATATTTGAAAGATATGGAAAACATATTTTTAATGCTAATGGTATGATACCATAAAACCAGGTATAATTTGATAGAGAAAATATACAAAACAGATTAAAGATAAATTTTGTGCGTAACTGCTGTATTACGTATGATAAACTCAGATTTTTTCAAATTTTATGAAGAGTACAATGGAGACTTCTATCTTGTATTTTATCTGTTTGATACTTTTCATGAAACAATAAATGGACCGATTGAATGAGGGGAGATATACTGAGAGTTTTGATGAGAAATCTTTAACAGTTATAATACATATGCTACTTTTGTAATTAAAAAATTTTTATAACGACTAAGATTAAAGTCACTAGGAAACTGGCAAGTGATATGTATTGAGAGAGATAACAAATGAAAGAAAAAAATTGGTGTGTATTTATAACAGTTTATTCAATTTTGAAAATTATAGTATTGATTAATTTAAGAACAGAACATAACATCCCATATTCATTGAATATTATTATGTTGATAAGAATATAGACAAAATGTCCAGTAAAACAATTATCTTTTTTTATTGTTTTGTTTACTAATTGTCAGTTTAAATATTAAAATAATTTTAATTTTCAAGATGTTTTATGATGATCAATGATTGTCGAAAGAAATATCAACTATATTAATTTAAAGAATATATTTTGGTGTAAAAATTGCTTATAAACATGATGCACTTAGTGGTGTCTGCAAAACAGTAGAAATAGGGTAATGTTTCACTCTTTGATTATGGTGTGAATATTAAGCCCGGATTATTGCTTTTTTAAAGTTTATTCTATCAACTAAAAGACAAAATGCAGGATTTCTGTGGAATATTCTAATTGGAATAAGAAAATTGAACAGAACCTGTAGTTAAAAAAATAGTTTTTTTCTATTAATATGGCAGTTTAAATTATTAATATTAAGTTTTTAAAACAATGAAATAAGATTTTGCCAATTCGATAAGACTTATTTCAATTTATATGGTGATGTACCAACTTATCTAATTATATAGCAAAAGAGATAATTCCAATTGTTTTACAAAGACGACTTTTTATTATTGCATTAAATGTTGTTTATATCTGAAGTCACAATAGCTACAAAAAAATGTTAAAGTGACTAGTTAGATATTCTTAATATATTTTTTTATAAATTCTTCTCAATCTATATCCTCAATAGTAATGGATTAAAGATTTAAAGATTTGTGGATTTCTTCTTAAAGTAATAATATTTTTTATACTGAATGAAAAATAATTAACTCGTCTTGCTAGAGAGAGCTGACTCAACATGTAATAAAGATGTATATGAGAGATGAGGACCTGATCCAACTGATGAGTGCTGGTTCAGCACGAAATGCATCTTGGGGGTTATTTGTCTTTTATTGTATCTTTATTTATATGAAATTATAAAATAAAAAAGAATGGAGAAATATGAAAGTTGTCTAATCTATAAAAAATATATTACACATGGGAGAAAGAGAAACGTAAATAGCCATGTGTGTGTGTTGAAAATCAGATATATTAATCTTTAACCTGGATTAAAGTTTATATATGTGCTAAAGAAAATCTCTAGTTTAATAAATGATTAGTAATAATCATTATGTGTTTATCATAATGTAAAAAGTTGGGAGTGGAGTAAATTGACACTTGAAAATAAAAATGAGACAATTTGCTCTACATAAATACTTTTCATGTAATAAAGGTGTATATGAAAGATGATGAGTGCTGATTCAGCACGAAATGCATCTTCGGTTATTTGTCTTTTATTGTATCTTTATTTATATGAAATAAAGAAGAATGCAGAAATATGAAAGTTACCTAATCTATAAAAAAGTTGGATAATACATAATTTTATATATTGCTTTTAAAATATTATAGATATCTAGTAAAGTACTTGTTTTGAATCTAAGTGTTTTTTTTATTTATCTTTCATAATAAAAATTAAAAACTAACATGTGTTAGTAGCATGTACTTAATCTGACTTTGTAAATCCAAATAAATTTGGCTTTAAAAAACTAAAATAAAGCAAAATGTGCTATAAGGATTTGAAACCTTAGTCTATCTAAATTCATTATATTAAACTGGTTATTTATCTTAATTTATCTATCATTTATTTCTGGGCAATCTAGTTTTCTGATTTTTGATATAGTAAAAATTTATTTAGAAATCTTTTTTAAGTTCAGAATGTTTTAATGTGTAGGGTTTCAGAAAATAAATTAATCAAAAAATTTATTGATTACCTGTCGGAAGACTTAATAAATTTATTAGTAGATTGAATACTTGTAGCATTTGAAAACAAGATAGATTGAGTTTAAGAACGAAAGAGAAGTCAATGCGTTGCAGTAAATTTTTAAGTTTCTAATACTTGATTAGCTTTTTTAAAAAAAGTGAAATTGAGTGGATTTTAAATGGATGAAGAGGTGAAATATCGCAGAGTAAAAAATTAATATTTTATTGGATGTGTGTAAAACTAAGAAAATAGCGATAAATAAAACTTACATTGACATTGAAATGTTTATTTTAATTAGAAACGTGTTAGGACCATGAAAGAAAACTTGATTCAAAATTTGAGTACTTTTGTTGTGAGACTAGATGAGAAAAACTAACTCATATTTTCAATTAACAGTCAACTATAAAAATGATTTAAAAAGTATTATGAATTTTTTTTTAAGTTTTATGATTTATAAAAAAAAAAAAATTGAGTGATATAAAAAAGATGTTTATAGTTTGATATGGAAATTAGATTTGAAAAAACCAATACACTGATTTGTTACATGTTGAGTATAGCATGGAGAATTTTTATAATATCTGTGGTTTCTATTATCTTATAAATATGACTAATCTAAAAAATGAATTATGTTTTGTATTTTTTTTTTACAATTTATCATTCTAATGTTCATCTATATCTCTACTAATAATCTTTTTAGACTGCTTTTAACTATTCTTAAAACCAAATTATCATTCATATAAAGTAATTTTTTTGTCATTTAATTCAAAAATAAATCATATTTTTATAATTTAAAAATCTCCAAAAATATCAAACTAGTAAAAATTGCTCTAAATATTCAATTCTAATTTCAAAATGATTTTATTCTAAATTCATCGGGCTAATATATAAGCAGTGTCATTAATCAAAAGCTTATAACTATCAAAAGCCTAAAGAGTAAGTGGCCTATTCTATTCTTTATCATTTATTGATATATGGGTGTTAATTTATAAATAGACTCTGGAGTGTTTCGTTCTCCCTTTAAATTTTATAAACATCAGGCTATGCCTATTCGATATTTATAAACTGATATTTTATTAATGTCATAAATTTGTTAAAATTAAGATTTCATTCATTATTTTTTAAATGTTCATTCTTATTTTTCATAATGATTTGATCCACATTTAAATCAGGATAATATATCATTTTCACTATTTATTTACACTGAAATATCATCGAAAGCTTAAGCAATGGGTGATTCATCCTATTATTTATCGTTTATCAACCTAAGCTTTAGAAGGGTGGAGGGTTGTTACTTCTGTTTAATTTTTATATACATTAAGCTATACTTATTTCATATTTATATATATTAAAAACAAATAATTAATAATATATTACACCCGAGTCTCGTTTTATGCAGATTTATTTAATGCGATTTTGAAGTTATGTGATTCATGTTTCTTCTTAATATCTTTGTATGCGGTTTTCTTTTATGCAATAAAAATTATTAGATCAGAAGATGAGCTCCGATAATGTCCTATTACTTTGAATATTATAAATTTCATGCACTCATGTCATATTTAAAGTAGTAGTGCATTATTGGAGTTCGACTTCCATCTAATAATTTCAATACTTTCAGTGCTTTATAATAGTACTGTAATAGATTTTATGCAATAAAGAAGTTCATAATTCAGTTAAAATCAGGATTTCCCCATTTTATATACACACATTAAATTTTACAAGATTATAATGTAAATCTGTTCAAATGTTATAGATGCCTATATTATGTATGTTATTATTTTTGCATTTTAAATCACGTTCTATTTTTGCTTTTTAAAAAAAGAGTACGTAATTAATTAATTATTTAGTGTTTCCAAGTTTATTTTTAAAAGGTGAGTAACAGCGGTGGACACAATTAAATTTGACAATTAAAATCTGATTTTTAATTGTGATTAACAAGTTAAAAATTATGTAATGTGATCTGAAATTGTGATGTGAAATGATGAAATTTGATTTTTAAATGGAATTGAAAATTAAAAAATTAAAAACAAAAATAAGAATTTAATTTTTTATTGTTAGTTTTAATTAAATTTTGCCCAACAGTGGTGAATAGGTATATTTTTATTATCATAAATCTAAGTTCTTATTTTTATTTTAAACTTTTAGTTTACCCTAATGGAGAGGAAAATACACTCAAGAAAATGAATTTCTTTGGAAACAAAAATTTCAATTTTAGATCGCTTGGTGATATGGGGAAATCAACAGCGATTAGAAAACATTTTAGTTCTATTTCCTCTTGATTTCGTTTAAGGAGAAGCTACAGTACATCATATCACATCATGATGAATCTGATGTCTTAAATAGCGATAATGATTAAAATAACGTACATATATGAAAAAATGTAAATTACACATAAAAATATATTGTTTTGAATAAAATTAAATACTGTAGTTAATAAAAAAAGTTTGTCTTGTATCAATTTTTTTTCAAATTTGAAATTTTTTATTAGTCATATTTTATTTTCTTATTTTTTTTATGTGAATTTTAAAGTAATTTTACATTGTTGTTTTGCTTTTATGCAATTTTTGGAAAATTACAGTATGTATCTCCCATTTTTCAAGTTAAGTCTATTTTTGTGCGATTTCTTTTGTGCGCGTTTCCTGAGGAACCTATCTACCACATAAAATGAGACACAGGTGTATTTGAATAGTGGATTTATACTTGAATTTAAATTTGGAAAGTGTAAACATAAAACAAAAAATATAAATTTCAACAGTTTTTTAGGTAACCAACCTCTAAACATCACATGGCCACCTCCTCTTATACTTGTGTATAACTGTTGTTAAAACAGGCAAAACTCACTATATATATTGCCACACACAACAATATAGAGTAAGCAATGGATGCCAGAAGGCTTGTGCATAAAATCTTCATCTAGTGCCTACTCATCCAATATCCCCAGAATAGTTTCTGGCTTATGGCCTGCATCAGTGAGGAGCTTGGGATCTGAGAGCACTGCACCTAGATCTTAGGATCTAATGCAACCCTCCAGCAACCACCTTTTATCTCCATTTAACTACAAAACTGAGTCTTAAACTGAAAACACCTTAATGTTTTCAATCCAAGCCCATTAGCTTATATCATGATATGGGTCTGAACCAGTTCAGTACCTGTACATTTTGGTGTCTTTGGTTTTTAAATAACATAGCCACCACTATCCTATTAGGCAGGATTAGTTTTAAGCCTATAAACATCACATGACCACCTCCTCTTATGCTTGTGTATAAGCCAGAAACTAGTCTGGGGATATTGGATGAGTAGGCACTAGATGGGGATTTTATGGACAAGCCTTCTGGCATCCATTGCTTACTCTAGCTTGCTCTGTGTGGCAATATATATAGTGAGTTTTTCCTGTTTTAACCAACCTCTAATAATGTATCCACTTATTCAGTATTATTGAAGAATATTCATAGTTAGAAAATTTAAAAATGATGAAAAATTGCTCACACATTTTTTGCAACCTGGCAATTGTTAAACTTAATAAGTTCTAATCTATCTTTCCTTCTTCTGCTATGAGAAACTGTTGTGATAAATTTAATCTAAACTATCTTTTTGTTTTTAATTTCTTATTAATATCAGTAATATCTTTTAGATCTTTTTTAATAAATATTTTAAGATCATCTGTTAGAACATCTATCAAAAGCATAAACAAATTTCATAGCATGTTATAAATTACTTTAATGTTAAAAAATAAATCCATCTATTGTTGTGAAATTTTAAATGTATTTTTTATTTTTTAACATTTAGATTAACACTTAAGTTGTTGACAAGAATTCTTCACATAAGCTATTTTAAAATGCTATAGTAAAATTGTTATTAGTGTTGTTGTTTTTTAAATTTCAATGAATTCGACTTTAATTTTAAATTACAATAACATTTCTGATGCCAATTTAGTTTTTAAAATATCTCCTTTTGAATGGACTGATATTATTCTAACATATATAATTAGTGTCATTGCTGTAACAGGAAATGTACTGTTATTATTAACCCTTTACTTAATTTCTAAAGAATTTTCTGTTACTAACACATTAATTGGAAATTTAACACTTGCTGATATTATATTTACATTATTCACTGAGTCGCATCACTTTTATACTGCAATTACTAATAGCAATCCACAGACAGGATGTACTATCACTGTTTTTTTTACTGTGGTTGGGGCTGTAAATTTGTTTATAAGTGAATTTTTAATTGCATTAAATAGATACTTTGTTATCTGTCGAGGAGCGTCTTTATCTAATAAAATATTCTCTAAAAATAATGTTTATATTTTATTGATCCTGTTGTGGATCTACTGCTGTCTTTGGGGTAGTATTTTTGCTTTTTCTGCTGATGTTACTTTTAATCATATATTTGATATTTGTTTTATAATATTTAATAACAAAAGTATTATAATTATTTGTATTCATACTATTTTAAACTTAATGCTAGAAGCAATATCTATTGGTATGTGTTACTTCAAAGTATTTTTAAAAATTAAAGATTCTCAAAACATTCTTTTAAATATAAGCAATTCAGCTGGAAGTTCATCTTTATCTATTGATCGCAGACTTCTTGTTAATATTAAAATCACTAAACGATTATTTTTAATGTATGCTATGTTTTGTATCTCCTACATTCCTCCTGTTATAGTTCTAGTTTTTACATTTTGTTTCAATTTACCCAAATCTATTATGAAAGTAAGCATGATTGTTGCGTATTTGCATTCCATGTGGAACTTGTTAATAATGGGAGTCACCAATAAGGAATTTAAAACAATTTATTTTTCCATAATTCTTTGCAAATTTTGCAAAAGGCATGTGTCAGATATAAATTAATATTACCACTAATATTTAAATAAAAGATTGAGTAGTTATTTATTAATAAATTAAGAATATTTTATTTAATTATTTGACTAAAAATATTTAGTTATTTTCTTTTTATATGTTAAAGTAAACTTATTATACTCCTTTATTAGCTGTTATCTGGTTAGGTCAAAATAAAATAATAAAGATAAAATGGCAAAGAGGAAAAAGTTTGAACTAATTTTTTTTCTGCAATGTATATTCCTAAAAACCAGTTCCTACCTTACTGTGAGAGGGGCGTAGTAAAAATTATATTACTGAAATATTATTTATTATTGAATAATCTCTATTCTAATGAATGGTTAATAAAAATAATATACTTTCATTAATTTGGGTCAAAGTTGAGAGGGCAGCATGTTTGACACATCAATCAAACTACAATAATTTTATATATGTAGACTGAACATTGCTAAAGATATGTGTAAGAGATTATAATCTGGGCCAACTTGCACGTGCTGATGCAGCATGAAACATGCATCTTGGGGATCGTAGATATTTTTTATACATCTTTCGTCATATGATTATGATTACATCCTCCACAAAGCTTTAAAAGCTGATAGAAACCAGTCCCTATCTTATGTAAGAGTAATGTAATAAAAATTACACTACAGAAATATTCATTATTGGATAATCTTTAGTCTAATGAATGACTAATAAAAATAATTAATTACAAATATGTTTGCATATTCATGTTGAAACAGTAAGATTTGTTTCGAATCTTAAGTTTCACCTTCTTCTGTCGTCTCTCACTGACCGGTCTATCCCGCCCAAATTTAAACTTTTTGGTATCGAGTTGTGGGTGTAGCAATATTAAAAATGTATAAATATATGTAGAAATCAGCATAAACACGCACACATTTCGATCTCAAATTAAACGCAATAAATAGGGATAAAATAATATAATTTAGATTTTTTTTAGTTATATAATTTTGTATAATTTTAATCATTTATTTTGCATTATAAAGTTCATATTTATTGCTTTGTTTAAATTTCGTTTAATAATAATTCTAAAAAAATCTAATGTAATATTTAATTAAAAGTTAAAATAATCTTATGTTCCCTTTTTGTCTTTGAAATTTAAAAGCATCGGTCAGTGATAGATAATAGATTAATTAAAGAAAAATTCCCCAAAGTATAATTAGTAAATGTAAAATGTAAACAATAGAACAGCAGCTTTCTTTAATTAAAAACCAACAAAATGCATTGATTATCCTCAGGGCAGATTAAGTAGAATCTAAAAATACCTTAACAAAAATGTGAAAGATCAAGATAAAAAAAAAAGAGGCCATCTTAGACTTGCTGGAGACATTCACTTAAACTTTAGCTTTGCTCTCGATCACTGAGTCTCCAAAAATATAAAAATAATTTGTTCCTGCCAAGGTATGACCGAGTAAAGCACCTAGATTATTCTCCATCGGGAGATGGCCTATTGGATGCCGAACTTTCCATTGCCCATCATAAATTCACCATGAAGATCTGCTGCCTGAAATGAATGAGAAAGCTGCTGCTGCCATGAAATTAAATGAATATCTAAATACAAGAAAGAATTGCCACTCATGAACTTTTTGCTGCTAAACTAATGGAATCAGAAAACTTCTTATAAAACAGGTACCTGTCTGTGTTCAAACTCTAGAGTACTCTAATAATATGCTATAGCTTTTCTTCATACTACTTATCTAAATTGTAAAATGTAAAAACTATCATTTGTATAACTAAAATTGAATAATTAATTTAATGTGTAAATTTCTCTACTAATCTAGCTTACCTCATTCTATCTTGGGTGCGTATTTTTAAAATCTACATTTTATCTATATTTATTATCTAATTATTGCATGCTCATAATTGTCTCTATTTTCAAAGTTTAAATCTATGATCGTTTGAAACAGTGAATGCGTGTCACATTTTCATTAATATATACTTCGTCGGGCTGAGGCAGAGACCAGCCCGCCATTCTTATAAACCATAACTAACTTAACTTTCATATAAATCGACACGCATTCAGTGCACCACTTATTGTAATGCAGGGTCTACTACTTCGCAAATAGCTGACGTATTAGTTATAATAATTCCCAATTTATATAGGTTTTGTATTTATTAAATCATCATGAATAATTCCAGAAAATTACATTTCTTTGAGAGTCACCAACGTTCTTTAGTAAGTGTTGATAATGTAGGGCCGAGTCAGAAATCTATTTAAATCTCATCATAATCGTTTATACAGTATACATGTGTTATGTTTTAGAGACGCGATGACCCATTCTGCCGTGAAATTTCCGGATTCTTCAGGGTTGAAATTAACCCCAGTCGTCCTACACAAGCGAGCATAATGGGTGCTCCCGTAGGATTTGACAATGTCATGCAGCCAGCTGGCAAACTGTGACATGGACCGCTTGTCCCTGGTTATGCTTATGTGACACCTTACTTCATCGGGCCGATGGCAGAGACCAGCCCAACATTCTTATAAACTCATTCATGGCATTGCAGTTTCGATATACTGCCATTCCATATCGCCTTTCTAAAGTGTACCACGTGTTCCTTTACTTAGTTTTATTATTCTATATATCACTCTGCCTCTGCATTATCTGCATAATTCACTCTCAAATAAATGTTTGCTCTTAGTTATAAATAAATATTTTAATTAAATAAATATATGTCTGCCATTACTCTTATAACCCATACTTTAGACTCTTGCATTGCAAAGGTATAAATCCCTCCAGGCATACATTAGAAATACTCACTCGAGAATTTTAGGTAGCTAGATTATGCCTTCAAATAAATGTATTCCTTTTGTAAACATTACAGTATCGGAAATACCGCTACTGAAATCCTCAATATAAAATAATGTCTAAATAAATAAATGTATTCTTTAAAATATAATCATGTCGCAAATCCCGCTACTGAAGCTTTGAATCCACAAAATATTATTAGTAAATGATTGTTTTATTAAAATGTATTAATAAATAATTTTAAACTATACATCTGCAGTTACGTTTCATTTATTCGATACCCATTCTATATAATATTTCCTCGATTATGTAAATATGAATGTTTAATTAATATTAGTTTGGTTATTGGCTAACTCGAGAATAAAATCATGAGTCTCTTGCATATCCCTGACCACCGTGTCTAAGGAAATATTTACTAATGTCGCAATAGATGCGTTGTTTCATGGATTGTATTGTGGAACCGATAAACTATCCTTCGAACTCAGTACCACGGGTGGCTTCGCTACTAATGGTGCTGCTGTTCTGTATGGTGGTCGAATTCTGCACTATGTTTACAAGTCACATGTTTTCTGACCATTACAACGTGATGGTTTAGTATATTTAATATCTCATAATCTTTTCATTCGAATTCAGAAGCTGATCATTATTTATTTTTTTATGTTTGTCTTCGATTTTCACTGATATCTTTGCAATTAAAAAAAATCAGTCAATCGTTGTTAGCTGAGAAGTCAGTGCAGCAGCCTTGCAAGCAAGCAGTTGGTTGCAGATGGTTGTTATGGGTTCGCCTCCGGCTGATGCTATGACATATGGAAAAAATCAATATGGCATATCCTTAACATAAATAAAATTTGTCTTATGTACAAAAGAGGTCTAAATTCACCATAAAATATTTTTTTTAGCAAATCTATAACCATTTATTCATTTTTTATGATTTTATTATAGTAGATTTTATCGGCATTATGTCCACAAAAATGAATGGAACGCTATAAAAATAGGCTTATGATCATTCTTTCTTTGCATTTTTAAAATCTTCATAAAAATCTGTAAATTATTTTTTACGCCTTTATATTATGTCAATAGAGATTTCATGTTTTCTTTCTATATAATAACATGAGCAAAATACCAATTCTATGTAGAACTAGTTTGACTACAGTGTTACATTATTATAAAAAAAACTTATTTTTTTACTTTGTCGATCCAGCAGTAATAAATTGAACTTTATATTGTATTTTTCATATCTAAGCTGATTTTTAAATTGATGATCATTGAATTTTTATGCTAAAACACATATCACATTGAATAAAAAATATCACCTGTTTTTGCACACTACAAATCAATCCCTCTGTATTTTCCCTGAGATCTATTTTATTCATTACTTATATAAACCTTTTATTTACAAATATCGAATATGATCCATTGTGGATTCAAATCCAATCTAGAAACATTACAATAACCCACATTACATACACTAGGATAGCATCTTTATTCTCTTCACCAATAAATGTCTACTTACACTTTTCACATTCAAAACAATTATAGTAAAGAATATTAACTTCATTTTTTGGAAGATTGTGTCTGGAAAACAGTTCTCTCTATTTATAAAAACTCCTAACATAATTCTTAGATTTTTCGATTACCCAGCTATGAACATCACCCAAAACTGGATTAACTCATTAAAAATATTTTTTCATATATGTCAAGTTTCCACTTATCAACTTACTATTTTCTAAACTAATTTATTATATATTTATAATTAAGCATATTAATTTTTATTAAAGCGATGAGATGAACTCGCTTTGCAATCAGTTATTTTTACAAAAATCTATTAAAATTTTAATCTATAAAATATAGATATATGCCAACTTTAATGTCATGACTTTACATCCTATAATCATTAGTTATTTACCGTAGTCTATTAACATTTTAATATTCAAAATCATTTTTAATTATACATGTCATGAAGTTCCAGCTCTACAACCTAATTAATAATATATAAATTCTCTGACCAACTCCAAAAATTCTTCTCATTTTATACTTTGACTCAATAATCATAAGATTATTAAAAAAAAATCATATACTTGTTTTTAAAACCTAAATATTTTGACTTAAGCTAATATAAGACTTTCCAATACTGATAACACATGTTTACTACGTGGCACAGATGAAGATTTTTTTTTCAGTATCAAACATTATAGCAATATTAACACATCATAATCAACACAACTCATTCATAAACACAATTTCTAACTAAATTTATTTATAATATAGAGAGGCCTCATTTCAAATACAAAAGTCTTACCCTCATCTTCTTCATCTTTTTTTTTCCAATTCCACACAAACAAATTACAATCATTGTTTTTTTTAACAAAATTGCAAAAATTAAAAAGAAAATCGAGTCATAGTTCACTGGAGATTTCTCGAATTACTTGAAAATTTGTAAATTAAGATGAAACAATCTTCTAATTGTGCAGATATAATTTAAATATTCCATTACTTGAAAATGTGTAAATGAAGGGACTATATAATCAACTAACTATATATATTCAATCTGAATAACATCTGCATCATGCAATTGCACAAATGTGAATAGTATTTGAAAATATGTACAAACATAAAATATAATACTACAAACGCAATGTTTTAAAATTGTCACTATATAGAAGGTAATCAAACCTCCACATCAGCGCCATTAAACAAGATCTTCAAACTCTTACTTCCTTAAAGACTTTATTATGTGGTTGGGTGAGAATATCCCTTGCAGTTTTATGATCTTATTTAAGGGCTCTGGTGTGGAGGTTTGATTTTCTTCTATATAATTAAACATAGAATACTTGGACATGTTATATACAAATATTGCTTTGACATCATGTAATCATTTATAATCTCTGTAACAGTATGCATTCTACAATTATAATTAATTCTTATTTGAGTCTAAGCAATAATTTTATACAAAAAGTATTCCCAAGATATTAATGAAATAAATGTTAATATTGTTCAAGTAAGGAAAGTAATAAATACATATAAAAAATTATATAAAACACTTATCAAAATTATAAATATTACAGTCCATAGGTGGAGCTCTTACTGGAAAGTCATCCTCCTCACAGCTCTCACAGAATGGGTCTGAAAAGTTGGTTTTACAGCAGTGAAAGATGCCTTTTATATTTATTTGGCCCTTTAAATACCTTATTTGCTGCTAATGTATTCTTTAATTCACTAAATCTCAGTTTTAGCACATTTTAACACAATTTTTTCATGTCTACCTTGTGCTTATCAGCATTTAACTACCTCATCCCCCCTGTTTGGTGGGTAATTCAACTGTTTCATGGGTCATAAAGGGTGTTATTCTTTCTTTGACTCTTAAATATTTTTCCTACGCCAACTTTCCTGTCTCTCAGAACTTGTTTGTAAAGTTTTTTGTGTGATATTCCAGTTACTTAGGCCATTTTAGCGATCTTTTTTTTCAGACCCCCTCCTCCTCTGGGATAACTAATCTTCTAAAATTCCACTCAATTTTCACATTACTCAATTAAAATTATTAATAACAAGTTTTCCAGTGTTTTGTTTTTGCTTTTACATCAATATGCTTATTTTTTCCATTTCAAAATTGTTTTCCTCATATTACTTTTTATTCTTTCAAATGGTTTAAAGATGGCTGATGCTCCTAGCGGAAAAAATGTTTAGAATCCTAAACTACATAAACAAAAACCTTCAAAATTATCCAAATTTTATCCAAATCATATTTCAAACAAAACTTAACTAAAAACACCATCCCCAAAGAACTTATTTCAAAGACTCCATCTCCTTGTCCTCTGGATTTTCCTCTCTTTCAGGCTGTGGTTTGCTCTATGAAGGGTAAAAAACAAGTCAAAAAGAACAACATGACCAATCATAATGTCACTCCAAGCACAATGGGAAAACTAAAATTACTCATTTACAAAGAACAAAAATCAGCCTATTGAATCTAAGCATAACTCAGAAATCTCCTCAATCATCCCTGAAACCTCTAAAGACTTAACATATAGCAATTCCTCCAAAGTTAATGTCACATATGGATTCTCCTATCAATCCACCAGGGCAACCAAGTCTATCAACATTGTTCTTTACCAAAGACTTTTTTGCCTGAACTACACACCCTTTCCATATCCCCTTCCCATTTCATATGTATTCCCTTTCACCATATTGTACTTGAATTTCATTTTGCCATGTAATAATATCTTTGTAAACCTTTTTTAACTGTTGTTTATTTTGTCTTTTTTTGATGAATGAAAGCTTTCATCACTGAGAAAAAAAATTATAAATATGAATAAAGAGTTCAGTTACATAACTGAATCTTAAATCTGTATCATAATTTTGTTCACGAATTATGCCAGTAATATGTCTCTAAAATATAGGCAATGGTTCATAAAGCTAAGATTGTAATATTAACTGGCTTAGTGCTTTGGAGAAGTTTTATCTTCTCACAATCATAGCAAATGGGTTGTGTGAGCACGATAGAAAAGATATGCAATGAATATTTAAATATATGCAAAGTGGATTAGAAAGTCCACTGATTGGCTGGTGAAGGTGTTCTAAAAAGATGGAATTATATACTGATTTATTCAAAGCTCTTTTGTATAAATAACACTTGAGAAACAAGAATGGAGGAGTTTGCCATAATATGTGGTACTGCAGTAAGTTTAGGAGCATGGGATCTTTGTACACTGTGTGAAGAATATGATCAGAGGGTCAGTGGTTTTTTGAATTGGTAATTGATCTATTGTTTGAAGGATGAAGGGTATTAAACTTAGCTTGAAAGAATAAGATTTTAATAAAGTTTTTAGTGAAAGAATAAATGTGAGGAAGAAGAAGCCATGGTCTGTCATTCTTGTGAGGGTTGGTATGTAATTTCTGGTAAAATTATTTACTTTTTCTTTGAGGTGACTGGGTTTGAATCCAATGTTAATGAGATCTTTTATATTGAAGCCATATATATATAAATATATGCTTCATGCCAACTTTTAACATGTAACCTTGAATTAAATAATTTTAACTTTATGGGAAATTTATTTATTAACAATTTTATTAAAACAAGTTTTAGTCATTAAAATTTATCAAAGGCACATGTAGATGTAGTAGGGGTCAGAAGGAGAGATGAGATTGAATAGATAATTAAGATTCCAACTGTATATCCAAGTCTAAAAAATTCTATGATACAATTAATTTAAAAATTCAGCTAATTTAAATTACTGAACATTTTAGTTAGTAAAGACAGTTTAATGATAGAAGTACATTTATATTTAGTATAGAAATCTTATTATAAACTGATCAAAATTGTTGTCAGCAAAAATATATTTTAATTAAAATTAATGCCTTTTGTTTAAAATCATATAAATACCTCACAAAATGTTAAATATTACTCTTCCTTTCTTATTCTCATTCTTTGTTTTTCTGAGAAGATTATTCAAGATTATAATTATTAAGAATATTTTATATGGCATGCTATATTAACCAGTGAGTAGAAAGCTTGTGTCTGTTTCCTTTCGCCATGACTTGGGAGTGTGAGTTGGAATTCCAATGGAGTGGTGTGAAGTTCTGCCCAACTTAATCTGCTGTGCTGACTATTGAACATGTACCCATGATTCTGCTACCACACATAAATTCAGCTTGTTGTCATGTAGTGCTATCATGCTATCACACATAAATTCAGCTTGCTGCCATATAGTGCTGTCATTCCCGAAATAAGAAACCAACTTCAACCAAATGCTTTCCGAATAACCAGCCTGTCTTCAATCAATTAATATCCAAGAAAAGGACCATCTAGGACCAAGTGAATGCGTATGAAAACTACCGCATTGCCATTACACCTCATGCTGCTCTTCATATTTGCCCATATTTGTAAATCCTTCTAAAAGGTAATAAAAGCAGGACATTTGAACTCTATACATAATAATCTGCATCAACTTATACTGATAAAACAATTCATAGTTATTGATGTTTTTTTTTTATTTTGTATAAATTTAATTTTGTTCATTCTTTTTAATTTTATTTTAAGTAACTTATATTGATAAGAATGATCGACTATATTGCTAGATGCGATCATTGTTAAATCTTATCTATATGTTAGATTTGTGTGATGGAAGGCAATATTT